>JAODLC010000038.1:1778020-1795444 GCA_026781145.1 Hippopotamyrus pictus | reverse complement strand
CGCACACACACACACACACGCACACACACACACACACACACACACACACACACACACACACACACACACACACACACCTTGCGGTCCTCCAAGTACTCGATCTTGGCTGTGTTGTAGCCATCCCTCTGCCCGTGGCTCAGCACTTTGAAGCGCGCTACTCCGATGGTGTCCACGACCGACCGTCCATCAGGGAAGAACTTCACATTCCTCACCTCCAGCATGCAGCCGTAGTCTGCAAACCTGCACAGTGATATGCAGACAGTCACTGCCCATTGCAGGTTGATAAGATAAACCTGTTCTTACATGCACACCGGTGCTCAGAGGGAGCGACCGGCCATCACAGGCCAATAAGATAAACCGGCTCTACAGTCTACCACTGTGTTGCACTTCCCGTTCATTCAGGAATACCCGAAAGCTATCAGAGCCTTCAACTGCAGCGATCAGAGTAACATGGGTCATTCAGTTGTAACACCTTCTCACTGCGGGTGTCAATATGCTTTAAGCTCAGTATGTTATGAAGCGGGACTTTAGGGATAGATTACGTGAACTTAAAAAACAAACATACATCATGGGCATGCAGGGAGCGAGTGACACGAGAAATAGGATCTGTGTGGGTGGTGCATGCATTTTAGCAATTATTACATTGTGGGGACCAGATTTCCCCACAACGTGATAAAAACCTGTAACTTTTTACCATGTGGTGACTATTTTTTTGGTCCACACAGGGATAACCTCAATTTTATAAAAATCTGTGACTGCAATCAAAAAGCTAAAATGACAAAAATCTAATTTTGTTTGGTTACTTATGGTTAAGGTTAGGGCTGGGTAGAGGTTAAGGTTGTTGGGATGAGGCTTCTTTGTGCCCATGGAGAAGAATGGAGAGTCCCCATAAAGATATGAGTACATAGACTTTGTGTGTGTGTGTGTGTGTGTGTGTGTGTGTGTGTGTGTGTGTGTGTGTGTGTGCGCGCACAGCGTGGGTACTGTCAGGGCCCTGCTCACCCCTTCAGCTCGTCAGCGATGCACATGCCAAACTGCCGGGTTCCTGTCTCCATGGATCTGCGAATCATGAGTCGGTAGCGTGGCTCGAAGACGTGCAGCGGGCAGGGGATTGTGGGAAATGCCATGGTACACACAAAGATGGGCACTTCCTGGTTTAAGCTGTGGAAAGAATGAACCATCAGACCTGTATTGGGGACCCCAAAAGGCACGCCACCGTGTGGTTGCCAACCATGCTGCACTGGATGATGTTACCATGTCCAGCAGAAAAAACAAAAAACATTTTAAAAAATATACTGCAAAAAAATTGATTAATTTAAGCCATTTGACATAATGACTGGATTGTCATTCTATGGTTCTGCTGTAGAACTGGCTTCACTTCAACTGAAAATGGGCTTTGACCAGTGATAAACTTTGAGCTTGTCTGTTTTTACAGTCTCCTTGGAACTGGGCTCCACCATCTGCGAGATGATCATGAGACACTGCCCAAAGGGTCACTGACATCAGTAAAAGGATATCTGATAACTATTAGGAAGGATGGGTAACTCTAGTTCACATGTACTCGTTTGTTTATTAGGCAGTTTGTGTCAAAGGGTTCTCTGTGTCCTGCTTTAATAAACGGGCTGTATTTAAATGGGTGAAAGCCATACAGAGGTATAGCGTCATTTCAATTCAATGTGACTTACAATCTGCTTCCACAAGTCATAATAAATCACAATACATCATAGTAAAAACACAACCCGCCCACAAGAGGACCTTGCAGGAGAGTAATGTGGGGAGCAGCACTGCATGGTACAGCAGGACGTCACGGGTCAGACGGCCTGAAACCGGAGCCTTAGGCACCACTCAACCCTGATGTGAGCAAGTCCACCGATCCTGTCACTCGGCGTATCAGCCGATGCGGACTAACAGTCCCGCTCTTGGGGCGACTGTGCGCTCCACGCTCTGGAAATAGACGTTCTGAGGCTGCTGCCTGAGCCACTAGTTTCCGTGACCTCATCGGTTTTGTCACACAGGTGCCACATCCGCCACAACTGCATGTTCAGTTACGTTGGCAGTGACGGATGGAGCAGTTTAACGTTAGAAAACAAAGCAGCTATTTTTGTGAGTATGCTTGACTATAAATGCAAAGGCCAGCCATGCAGATAGCGGGAGAAGCAGAACACTGCCCATCAGCACAGGTCGCCATATTTGGACATGACGACACTTCTTTCCCACAAAGTGATGGGGGAGGGTCCCTATTACAGTAAATGAGCCAGAGTCACGGCAACTCCCCACACTCACTTTGACAGCTCCTTCAGCTCCTCCTCGTGGATCTTCTTCCTCTCAGCCAGCTCCTCTGACAGGTAACGCCGCAGCACCTCTTCCATCAGCAGGGTCTTTTTGTACCCCCTGGTGGCCAGGTACTGCAATTACACACAAAAACATTTTGTTCCATTTTTAGTGCAATTCTTAGGTGACAGAATTGAGCAACAACTAAATCAGTACAGGCAATATGCTGTCATTTTAACAGCCACCTTATTTTTCATTAACAAGTTCATAAAATTTTACCGATGGGCTTTCTAAAGGGAGAAAAAAAAACACAATGTAAAGGTTAAAATGGCAATATCCATTTACCTATAGTCTTTCCTGTATTAACAAAAACCTATATATTTTAGCAGCACATTTATCTCACATTATCTGCTCACAGAGATTACACAACATCATGAAGTAGAAATTCAGAGTAAAAAGGCACAATGATTATAACCATTACTCACATGTATTAGAGTAGTTAAGTGTGTTGCTGCCCATTCTTAAGTTCACCCCCACCCACACGCTATTCTAGGTAACATGAAATTGTATATTTTAACATCTTACCCCTGAGGTTACGCTCATCTTCACAGTCTGGCTTTACCACAATACATCATTGTTGTAAATAACTGACTGTACTCACTGTACTGTACTTGCTGTATTTGTTTCAGCGTTTCTTGCACTGACATGCACTCTTGCACATTTTGTACATTTATCACCCACACATGCATGCTGTACATACCAATCACGCTGCATGAGACTGTTGCCTTAACCGTGTATCTGCTATATGAGAGCTGCTGACAGTGGGAGACACTTTCCACGTACACATTCCACGTGGGTGAGCACACTTGGCCAATAAACCCGATTCTGATTCTTTATGTTACGAGGCGCCTTGGCAGCTATGCTTCAGAGTACAGCTGGTACCTCGATACATCCAAGCGTTTCAGATCGGACACCCTTATGTGCCATCCCCCGAACAGCAGCCAGGGGGCACTCACAGTGAGTGTGTGTGTGTGTTGTGGGGGGGGGGGGGGTGCTGGGCGCTCACCTCTGATAGGTTCTCTTTGCACAGTGGGCAGTTCGGATTGTGGTCCAGGCACCGTTCCAGGCACTTGAGGCAGAAGGTGTGACCGCAGGGCGTGGCGACCGGCTCATAGAACAGCCTGCAAGGTGGGGATATCTTTAAATGTAGCTTCGAATTTCAATGGAAGTAGTTAATTTGCAGTCAGTTAAACAGTAAATGACTAGTAACTACTTGCAAACCGAGTACGTACAGAGTACAAACCAAGTACAAACAGAGTACAGAGTACAAACCAAGTACAAACAGAGTACACATTATTACAGTTTCTGATCAAAAGGTAAGGGTGAGCCTTTACCTCATACAGAGGGAACACTCCATATCTGCACTTTCCAGCAGCTGTGGGGGCACCATTCTGCACCGTGAGGGGGCAGGGGCCTTCTGAGAGGAGCAGGGGGCTTCTGAGCGACACACAAACAGGATCAGACATGAACACTCACTCATTACTCTCCCTGACACATTAATGTGAACAGTGACACATCGACACTGCCGCCACGATGACCAAACGCTAGCAAAGTAAACAATTCAATGAAGCAAACCACTAGTGATTTACGCATTTATATTTTCAGGCTACACAACAAGCGGGAACCCCAAGCAGGTCGCTGCAGTACCTTGTCTGAGGACCTTGTAGGGGGGGGCAAAGCCAGAAGTGTCGCTGGACCCCTTCCTCTTGAGGTCTGAGAGCACAGAGGTCAGGGTATCATGCTTGCCTGGTGATGGCTGTAAGGGCACCTTGATGGGGGCGTCGCCTCGCAGGAACGGAGGGTCCTGGGGAAAGGCACACATGGTGGGGAAGGGGGGCACAGGAGAAGAGAGGAGCATAAGAATAAGAAAGCAAGTGATCCTATACTATACATGTAGAAGAGGAGAGGAGAGGAGAGAAGAGAGGAGGAGAATGGGAAGATGAGACGAGAGGGGAGCAGAAGGGAAAGGGGACAGGAGCCTGCCTCCTGGTTTTCTCTGCAGAGGATACCCCACCTGGGGGTGAGTTATGCATAAGACGACCAGAGGAGAGGAGGAGAGAGGAAGGAAAAAGGAGAGGAGAGAAGGGGAGAGCAGAGGAGTTATGGAGAGTATAAGGCCAAGGAGGGGAAAGGAGAACTGGGGAGAGAAATGTAAAAGAGAGGAGAAGTGGGGAGAGGAGAGGAGAAAGGAGGGAAAGGGAGAGGGGACAGGAGCCTGCCTCCTGGTTCTCGCTGCAGGTGACCATCGGGGGAGATGAGTTAAGCATAATAAAGCAGGTGATCCTCCCCTGAAACTACAGAACTATACATATAGAAAAGAGGAGAGTTGAGAATATGACGAAAGAGGAAGGGCAGGGAGGGGAGGGGAGAGAAGAGGAGAAAGGAGGAGAGGATAGCCCCCCTTACCTTTGAGGAGCCCGCCTCCTGGCTCTCACTGCAGAGGAGGCGCTGAGCAGAGCCCAGGAAAAGTAGGGGTGGCGGCTTGAGTCGGGCCGGCTGGTGAGGCCGCAGCGGTGTGGGCAGGCCATCGCTCTCGAACACGGAGGAGAACATCTCACTGAGGATCTGCCGGACACATGGCGAGCTCACTGAGCCTGACAGGAAGCTGAAGAAGAGCAGAGCATACGGCAGCAAGAGTGCCCCAAAGCATGATGGTACCTTCTGTGCTTCCATCTTGACGGAGATGCAGTGGGGCTTGAGCGCCATGCAGAGCAGGTACTCCTGCAGGGACTCCTCATGGCGACCCGCCTTGCTCAGCGCCGCAGCCTTCGTGCTGTGAGCCTGCAGACACGCGCTGGTGTGAGCTTTCCGGGAGACGGGTCACAGGACGGCAACGACGGGCGGGGGGGGGGACAACAACGCTGCGGCTGCTCCGCCAGGAACTGGCTGGGCAGGGGGGAGCAAACATCACCTCGTGCGGAAAGCAGGCATGAGGTGCGGATGCCAGGTGGAAGCTGGGGGTCCTGACATCGTGTCACTTCATCCAACCCAAGACAAAGGCCAGCTCTCCAGCGGCCAGGAAGAGCAGGGAGAGCAGGAAGAGCAGGGAGAGCAGCCACATGGACAGCTGATCCGCTTACGCCATCAAGCATGTGCTGCCGTATGCGTACGCTCGCGTCGGCATATGCGTGATCACCGATCCCCTTGTCCCCGCCTTGGTGATTATCTGGCCTGCATCCTAAAGCTGGGATTATGACACTGGACCACATACCTGTGGCAGAAACGTCACACACTGCGGTGAGTCAGTGTGGTTTGGGGCTGCATACAACCCTGTTTTTGCTCACTTCATGGCCATGTGCTTTCCTACAGGTACTCTGGTTTATCCCTACGCGTGCACAGGCATGCTGCTTGTAAGCAGCCCTCAGTCAGCAACTGTCAGTGTGCATCCCATACGGAATGTGCCCTGACCAGGATGCAATCAGAGTAAGCAGAGACACATGGGAAGAAAGAGTGAGCAATTTGCATTTTTAATGCAATTCTTAGATGACAAAATTAAGCAAGTTATAGGCGATGTAACGGGCAGTTGTACCTTGGCCAGAAAGAGGCGGAACTTCCTATACTCGGGGGGGGGGCACCTTAACCAGAGAGAGGAACAATCCCTACACTCAGGGGGGGCTGTACCATAGGCAGACAGAGGTGGAGTCCCTGCACCCAGGGGGCTGTACCATAGGCAGACAGAGGCAGAGTCCCTGCACCCAGGGGGCTGTACCATAGGCAGACAGAGGCGGAGTCCCTGCACCCAGGGGGCTGTACCATAGGCAGACAGAGGCGGAGTCCCTGCACTCAGGGGGCTGTACCTTGGCCAGGTGAGGGTGGAGCTGGCACATGGCATCGCCATCCTTGAGCGCCTGAGTGAAGTTCTGCATCTCCATATGGAGCTCAGCACGCTGACCAAGAAGTACGACATCAGTTGGTGCTGTGAGGGTGAAAAAATAAAGCTTAAAGAAAGGAGGGTCTGAAAGTAGATTTTGTAATGACAAGTATGAGCTCTCAATAATGCTCCTAAAATACCAATATAGTGATTGAAGTACAGAAATTTGCCAAGCTGTGACACAAAACCCTGCAGTAAACAATCCCAAGTAAGTAAGTGACAAGCCACAGACGGCCCGAGATGACTCGCTCCTGCACTGCTCCCGCCTTCAGCGTGGAGGTTAGTGCTCGAGACGGGCTGCTCGTATCGCCAGACTGGGGCAGGTTCCCTTTCCCTTCACACTGAGGGAATGAATCAGCACGCATGCCTGCAGTCGCTCAGACAGATTTGTTTACCGTATGTGAAGATAACCATGGCATGATTAGTCGCCCACAGTGCCGATCCCTGTGTGGGAGGTGTGCAGCAAACACACACGGCCTGCTGTAAGGGAACCGCCAACGTTTCCATTCGCACTGCTGTGCGCTTTGAGTCTGTCCAAGTCCCGGGTGTCAGACAAAGGCAATAGGGAACTCAACACATTTTAAATTGTGCCATTCCCATCATTAACATTGTCTTTATGCACTGATGCCAAATGTCCCCGACACTATTTATTCATTTACTATTAATCATGTCATATTCAGTGGTGGTACACACAGGTCAGTAACTCCTTCATTAGAGTCTCCAGCAATCGGCTGATCTCCATCTCTACTGACAAGCTTCTGGGAGTCGGAACATGTGTGTCTTGGTGGGGATTTACTTCATGGCAGGGACTTTTCACCTCCTCCAAATTAAGGGCTCTATGAGAAAGGGCTTGCGGACATTCCCCCTCCCCCACGCGACCTGCCCCTATAACACATAACACAGGTGAGTCTTTGCCAGCCGCCAAGCAAATCTACAGGCTGGAATGTGGGTCAGAGGCCCCTTGAGAAAGCATCAGGGCAGAAGTGGATTCACACACAATCCATCTGACATGTACCCTGCTCTTTCATTATGCTGATCAGCACCAGCAAGGGGCTGCTGACCTAGTTGTTACAAAGCTTTTATTTGTCATGCATCACAGGATTAAACATTTAAGTAAATTCAATTTTGCTTACATCAAATTTAAAAATAGAGTACAGATTTAGAGCTAAACTAAGCATTTTGGTGTGTGCCCCCCCCCCAAGCATCAAGATCCACCACATCAGGCATACAAGGGAGAACCTAAAAAAACAAGGATTGACTATAATCTAATGTCTTGATAATGAAAACCTTTAGACAAAGTACTAAAGGTAAAGCCTCAGGAGAGAATGCAGCCCCATTAGTGCAGGAACATGTAGCTGGTGTGGATAGTATCTTTTCCAGGGTTACATCAGTTTGAAGAACACAGAATGACCCCTAAATCAGAATCGGCAACTACTGTGTCCTATCACTCAAAGCAGACAATCAAGCTGTTCAGATAAAAGGCATTCTTTTTTGGTGGGACGTTTGAAAGTAACTGACCCGATTATAATGGGAAAATCCAAAAGAGATACGGTACTCAGATTATTATATCACATCAGTTGTGACCTGAAATACAATCGTGTACAGGCATCAGAACATAAAGTACAGTCTTTAATTGGCCGGTATATAAAGGCTAGCTGTCTACTTTCCAGGAGTTAAATAGGCCACTGCCACTGGACACGTGCGACGCTGCCCCCTGGCGTCAGAAACTGGGTAAGAGCGATAAAAGTAGGTCACTCAGTCTACTCCAATTTCAGCAGAAAGATCTGTGATTGTACCATCGCACCCGCAATCATAAATGGAAATTAAAATACCAAAAAAGTTATATACATTATATTACACACTAAAACTTCACTTACTTAATTCTACAGCCTTGTTGTACTTGTCCAACGCGTCCTTTAAGCTCTTTTCCCTCCACATAGCTTCCCCCTCTAGCCAGTATCGCCGGGCTTTACTTTCCGAGTCGAACCACTTCTCCAGCAGGCTGCTGAGAATCACGTTAACCCTGAAGCCAACGGGCTGGATCTGTGCGTCCTTTTTGTTCAGTTTGTACCTGCAGCTTTTGCACTCACTGACGCCGTCGTCCTCCAAGCATCGCTTACAGAAAGTGTGCCCGCACAGTAAGGTTGTGGGTTCGGACAGCAACAATTTGCAAATGTGACAGGAAAACAGGTCCAGAGGTTGCTCGTCCTCTGGCACTTCTACGCCACACTCGGTGCCCCCGTTCCCGGAAGATTTCGAGCTTGCTTTGGTCTCAGGCTTGTGTTGGTTTTTAGACGGTTCGCTTTGATGACTGCTCTCCTTCCCCCAAGCAGGGAGCTCTTTCTCCCGCAGGGTCCGGGCGATATTTTCTACCAGAAGTCCTAATTCCTCCGGCCGGAGTTTCTTCAAATTAGCAGCGATGCAGTAGGAGTCGAGAGCCTCGGCTATCCGTCCTGCTCGGACCAAAGAGTCCGCTCTTCGGAGGCAAAGCCCCCGATCGGGCTGCTGGAGATCGGCCAGCTGAGAACCGTAGATTTCTGCAGCTAGGTCGAAATCTCCGGCCCGACAGGCTTCCTCCGCCACCTCCAGCATTTCCGGACATAAACCCGGAGCTCCCGGGTTAGAGATGTCATGGACAAACTGCTCTGTGTGCTGCTGGATTCCTGTCTCCATTTTAATCGGAAACGGAGTGTGCCTAGTTAGCCAGGAGGCTAACGAGCGACTGTAAACAGCCTAATACCTTAAAGAAAAAGAAAAACACACACAGACAACAGGGGAAAATAATTCCCTGTCAAAATAATAGACCATCAAGGTTCCGCGATCGTTTGCCCATTGGTACCGGGACTTTCATTTTCCTCCCCCCTTGAAATACAACTAAGTGGGGCAAACGGCACTAGTTAGGCCTCATCCCGAACACAGGAACTCCCAGCCTCCCATAAGACCCCCCCATCCTTCCCAAAATAAAAACACCCAAATAAAAAAACCATAGGATCCCAGGGACGCGGAAAAAGAAGGAAAAACGTCAAAAAAACGCAGCAGTTTTCCCCCACCGGAAAAAGAAACAAGAGTAGAAAAAAGCCCTAAAGGGGGCAGGCGGCAAGCCGACGTGTTTGGGAGACAATGTTTTGTGCTTTCCAGTTCTCACGGAGCATAGAGGGCGGTCTGTCGGTGCCTTTCCACGCCTCTCACGGTATGAGGTAATAAAACAACGGCGGGGGAGTAACAGCCGGTGCGACGAAGATCCCGACCGGACTTTCTCAGTCTTCCTCTCCGGTTTGTTCGCGTCCACTTTAGAGAGACAACCTCAACAACGTGTCCCCGCGTTTCGGCGTGGCGAGAACGGGGTTACTCACTCATTCAAAACCCGGGAGCGAGTCATGCAAGAAACACGAGGTTTGCGACAGACGTAACTTCCAGTCCAACATTGCTGCAGTTCGTACGCGGCTTTGACGTACCTTAGGGACAAATATAATCTTAGATATAGTTTTTATCAAACGAAGCTGGCAACATTTGAATAAACTACTTTAGATACACGAGGGCGATTTTATAAACTCGTCCCCGACTCTACACTTCATAGACAGAAAGGCGCGTTTGCTGGATATTTCATTTCCACTGATTTCTTGCTACTCCGGGAATTCCTTTGTGAAGTACCAAGTATAAGTAGTTTGTGTGTGTCTGTCAAAGGCAACACGTGACTGCCGAGTCATGAACCTATTGGTCCGCTTTGTGGCCCGCTTATATAATTACGCGAAACGTTGTATAACCACTTACCAGCGACTGTCGGAATAGAACAGGAAGATTCACCGTTCTATATCAGGTCTGTTACAAAATCATCATTTTGACTTTGGGGAAATAATTTTTGAAGTGCTTATAAAAAGATACACCTTTTTCCAAAAGTATAGAAAAGGAGAGGGTCGTGATAGTTCTTTGAATACTGTGTTGCTTGAAGTAACCTAAAAACGAGAGTAGATGGGTACATTTTTTATGTAACACTTTATATAAGTGAGTTTCTCCCTTTTGTTTGTAGTATACTCATTACAATACCAATGTTCCGAAATGGAACTGGTTTGGTCAAACCTAAATCATCATATTTTTTCCTGATTAACTATGAGTACGTTTTCATATAAACACCTAAATTATTTTTGTGTCTGTTGTAACAAAAAAAAAAAAACATTTCCACTTCTGACTAATCAGATAGACGTAAAACACAAAATATTTATCTACATAAATTGATAAACATAACATTTGATTACCCTATGTAAGATATTTACCCATAATGCAAGACAAGATTTTTATGATATTGTGGTGGGATGAAAGACTGGTTAGTAGCAAAGGGGAATTGGGCCCAGCAGAGAAACACTTTATTAAGACAACAGGAAAACCCCCAAACACAAGGATCCGCTCTACTCAAAGTCAGCAGTAGGTCATGGTGCAGGGTCTCAGCACCTCAGTGTGCTCACGGCTAGGCCACATCTGTCCATGTGAGCAGCCCTAATGTAGGTTGTCCTCATTAAGAGACACTCGGAACCCAAGGTTGACCGTCATTTGCCCTCAATCCTCAGGCTCACCCTGAACTGAGGGCCTGAATAGTTACAGCAGGGATGCTGCCCTTGGGATTATCTTCCAGTAACCACACTCCTGGCTGTTGTTTCCTAGACATTCCAGTGCCATCACAAATATTTAGTATTATGGTCATTTAATGTATGTCTGCAAGTCAGGCTGTTCAGTTTGATTCCACAGGGTAGCACCCTGCTTATGATCAGAAGGATTCATTGTTCAAATCCTGTGGCTAGCCACCACCGGGCCCTTGAGCAAGGCTATTACCTAATTGCTTCAGGGGCCCTGTGCCCTGATGGGTGTCTTATGGAGAGCCAGATGGGATATGTGAAAATTGTCCAGTGTCCCCTAGATGGCTTCCAGTTCTGTTTTGTTCCAGCCGTTTCAGCACATAGCTCCACGAAGAAAAAGGAAATTATGTGCCGTAGATTTTGCCCACAGGAATTTATTTCTAAGAATATACCTTTCTCTATTAATTTTCTGATGGAAAATTTTTACTCATTTTCAGGCCACTCTGGCATTCATGGCTTCTTATGCTACGGGATTTAGATCAGGTAAACAGCCTTACTCAACTGATATTTGGCAATGTTCTGCTAAATGATAAATTATCGGTTGTATTTATATTATCCACTTCACACTAATTAGGCATATATTGCACTTACAAGATTCAGAGATTCAGGATTACGTACTTTATGTGCTTAAATTCAAGTTTGAATGAAAAAACAATGTATCTAGCATGCTTGCTTCCTTCCATTGTGACCATGACTAGTCAGGGCTAAATCCCATCCTCTGTTCAGATTCCCCCTCCACGTGTGGCAAATAATAAGGTTTACTAATTTTAGCATTCTATTATATAAGTGTTGGAGGGCAGTCCGGCACACAGACAATGGAGAGTCTGCTAACAGAAGCGTCCCTTCTGGCAGCCACTCCCAGGGAACAACTGACAAAAGCCAACTTGTCACTCGTGAAAACGGGTTAAAACTTTAACTTTCCACTCAGTCGACATGATAGAGACCTCAGATCTAAAGAAACCTAATTATGGGAAAAATCCATGGATAATGAAATAGTTACATTTAGGGTAATCCACGGAATTTGCTCAAATTGGTGAGTAAGATCTGGTCATACTCTCTTTATATATGTTGACCTCTATGTAGGCCCAATGGTGATATCATACTTTGCTGGACATGACAGTTAAACCCATAATCTTCCAGAAAAGGACACAGATCCTTAATCTGCTGAGCTACAAACTGAAAAACAAGGGCCTGGAACCTATCGCAAGGAGTACAGGGCACACAATGTGGATGGGATGCCAGCACAGGGCACATACACACTCAGTTGTATGTCATAGGTAGTTTACAGTAGGGCTGCACGATTATGGAAAAAATGTGAATCGTGATTCTTTGTATCCATTTTTTGTTTCTCTTAAATTTAAACGTTTATTGCACTCATTTAACTACAAAGGACTCATGGCCATAAGTACAAATTAGTGGGAAAACATTTTAAACTGGATTTGAGAAAGCACTTATTTACTCTCGTTTGTTAATTTCTTTTGTTCTTATGTAATCCTAGGAAACTGTTCATCCCAAAACTGGATGTTGGAGTCTCCTACAGAACTACAGTGACTACAGAAATGTCCAGTTTGTAAATTGTGACCACTCGGTCCAAGTCTTTAGAGTCCTGGTGCTCCCTGTATGGCTGTGAGACATGGACGCTCTCCAGTGAGCTGAGATGAAGAACGGACTCTTTGGTACTGTGTCTCTTCAGAGAATCTCTGGATACCACTGGTTTAACTTTGTGTCGAACGCGGAGTTGCTAGAGGAGTCCAAAATGAGGCGCATTACCTGCATTGTGAGGAAGCGTCAGTTACAGCACTACAGCCACGTGGCACGTTTCCTTGAGGGTGATCCGGTGTGTAGGATCCTCACTGCTGAGGACCCAAGCAGCTGGACCAGGCTAAGGGGATACCCATGCGACACATAGCTGCGGCAGATAAATGGCCGGAGGGTGGGACTGGTCTGTGTGTCAGCCTGGGGGATTCACCAGTGGGAATCCCAAGGTGTGGTGGGTACGGCAGCGTCCTATACCAGTGCTCACAACCTGACCTGATAAAACCCACACAACACAAGGATAACATACACTCCACACACTGAGTCAAGGTGGGATTCAAGCTCCCAGTTCTGCAGGTATTCTGCAGTGCTACCCACTGAGCCACACTGCCGTCCATTGACTGTAACATGCACTCTACACACTGAGCCAAGGTGGGGTTCAAGCTCCCAGTTCTGCAGGTATTCTGCAGTGCTATCCGCTGAGCCACACTGCCGTCCATTGACTGTAACATACACTCACCGGCCTTTTTATTAGGAGTACCTGTAATAAGGCGATCGTTTCGCTGCAACTCGCTATATACAAACATGCAACCATGAGTCACGAGCTTCAGTTCATGATCAGATCAAAAATCAGAATGGGGGAGAAATGTACTCTAAGTGACCGTGGTATAGTTGTAGGTGCCAAGCTGGGTGGTTTGAGTACCTCAGAAACTGCTGATTTTCACACACGACAGTCTCTGGAGTCTACTCAGAATGGTGAAAAAAAAATCCAGTGAGTAGCAGCTCTGTGAGCGAAAACACCTTGTTGATGAGAGGTTAGAGGAGAACGGCCAGACTAGTTCAAGCTGACAGGAAGGCTACAGTAACTCATAGCCACTCTTTACAACAATGGTAAGAAGAAAAGCATCACTGAGTGCACAACACATCAAACCTTGAGGTGGATGGGCTACAATAGCAGAAGACCACGTCAGGCTCCGTCCCTGTCAGCTAAGAACAGGAAACTGAGGCTACAGTGGGAACAGGCTCACCAAGCTGGGAGTTGAAAACTAGAAAAATGTCAGCTGCTCTGATGACTCTTGATTTCTGCTGCAACATTCAGATGGCAGGGTCAGAATTTTGCACAAACAGCAGGAATCCATAGACCTAACCTGCTGTGTGTCAGCACTTCCGGCTGGTGATGGTGGTGTAATGATGCTGGGAATGTTTTTTTTGGCACACATTGGGCCCTTAATATCAATTGAGCCACAGCCTATGTGAGTTTTGTTGTGGTTTTTGTGCAAGACCTCAGTTTACCCATCCTCTGTTGGCTACTTGCAGCATGATAATATGTCATGTCACAGACTCATCTCAGCCTGGTTCCATGAATAAGAAAATGAGTTCACTGTACTTCATGTCCTCCCCAGCCACCAGATCTGAATCCAGCGGAGCACCTATGGGATGTATTCGGACAAAGACATTTGCTGCATGAATGTATGCCTAACAAATCTGTAGCAATTGAATGATGCAACCATGTTAACATGGACCACAATCTCAAAGGAATGTTTCCAGCACCTTAATGATTCTGAGAGCGAAAAAGGGTCATACCCAGTAATAGAATGGTGTTTCTAATAAAGTTTAAAAGAAACACAGGACTAAAGAACACAATGACATTTTCAAGGTTTATAATATCAGATAGGATGGAAAAGTATCTAAAATAAATAGATGAAAAACAACACAGTTAGGCCCACCCACAACTGATTTGCAAGTATGAAGTTATTTCTAGTAAGAGCTGCTGTAGGTCCTCCATTTTACTATGCAAATCTGAGCGCTTTTCATCACTGCATGTTTTGTGTTGGGATTTCCTTCTTTCTCAAATACATAATGTAAGGATGCCTTTGAAAGGGATCTTAACATGCTCTTTCAACATGTTAAGGGTTGAGAGTTTTTTAAAATATAGAATGCATTTCTAACTTGTTGAGTAACTTTCAAAATTGTTTTCTTATAATTTCTATTAGGACTAGTGTCTTTTTTCTTTCTATTTGATGAAGCGTCGAAGGGAAAAAAAAATAAACCTTTAATGCAATAATTCGATCGTTATGTAATTCATATCGTTTTTTTGCGAAATTTTAAGAAGATCATTATGCTCGGACAAGTACAAAATTCTTATATCACGTGAACGATTTATTAATTTCACTAACCTACGTGAGTGTTCGGCAACTCGAGAAATTAAATCTTAGAAATGTATATAATTTAATTCAGCCAGTTCTGACGTCTGACCATTTAATTATTTTAACACGGCAATTACGATTACTGGCCCGAGCCTGCTTTAGTATAATAAATCCTAATTTTATGTCGAGATAAAGAGACAGGACATTTTTCTTTTTCAATATCGGCAAAATTGACAAAAAATATGGTAATTAGCTGTTCCAGCCGCAACCGCTGATACGTAATGCGGCACCACAGAGCGCGTGGCCGCGCCTCCACGTGATCCTGGTCTATCAGGTCATCTTACACAAGAGCTGGTTGATTACAGCCCCATTAATGGCCTCAAAAGCAGATTTGCTATATAAGATTGATTCAGATGTAAATCGGCAAATATATATCAAAAACATGAAGAACAAATTTATGTGACGTTCAAACTGAATCCAGCTACGAGTCGAAGTACACATATTCTGAGCAGCGCCCATGTGCACTTGCTTGAGCGCTAGGGGGAGGAGTGACCGGGAACGGCCACACGTGAGACGCTGCTCTGGTGGCTGGATTTAAAATTCCCAGATGGCACATTGCAGCAGCCAGGAAGGACTAGTAAATGCCTGTATACCGAAGAACTAAAGCTTATCCTAATTGGGTCTGCCAGTATAATCTGTGCTAATCAAGACTGTATTATACTGTTGCATAATCTCGCGGCAAGCACGATTAAGCAGGATTTTTTAGAATGCAAGTAGGAATTTACAGACTGCATATTTGATTGTAACTGATTATTTAATAGAAAGGTCCAAATAATAATAGAAAACCGTTTGTTTTAATGACATCGTTCTGTCCACAGATTAAAAACGAATGTGAAACCACGTTCCTTCTAGTAAAAGGAAACCGGTAATATGTTGCTAATAAAAATATATTTAGGTCATTAACATTAAAAACGAATGTAGTAGCGTATGGCTTAGTGGTTATGAAATATCATTAACCGTCAAGGGCCGGATTCCAGCCCGTATTGCTTACATTTTTAAAAAAATGTTTTTTATATTTCAGTACAATTTTTACATTTTTGAGAAATGTAATCGGCTTTGGATATAAGCAACGTGGCAAGGTAGGCTACAACAGAACTACATTAATGAAACAGTACTAAAACATCTTGGGGCTCATTTGGGCAAATTCACTGGGCTCATGTATGGCCCCACTATTGAATGCCCATTTGGGTAAATGATGGGGTTTTAACAGGCTAAACCTTTTGTGCAACTGGACTATATACCTGGGTCCCACAAACGTTATTTTTCCAATATTAAAGCTATAACGTAAATGTAAATTTGGTTTGGCTAAAATCTAAATTTACACCATGTACTACTTCTATAATTCTTATGTAATTTTAAAATGTATATACATGGCTTATGTTAACAGGTAAATGAGGCAAATAATGTCATTATAAGGTTTCACAAATGTTATTTTCAACTTTGTCAAGACATTTAATAATGAAAAAATATGAAAAAATTCAGAATGTAGTTTAAGTAATGAAGTTTATTATCTGACATTACATTTCCAACAGAACATTTTGTGAATGTATGAATACATTTTTGAAACTTTAATTAATGAAAAAAGCAGTAAGTAAGCAATAAGCAATTAGTAGGACTGCACAATTACATTACAATATATCAGGTCTAATATCTTTTATAACCAGGAGAGAGCATACAGCACACAAACATTTCACAAGCCATTTTAGAGGGTCAATAACCACAAAAGCAATACCTACCACATCTTTACTGAAGTCTGGATCCAACAACTTTTGCTCCATTGCCCCTACATCAGAAGGTGCCTTTAAAGGAAACTCAGCTCCTTCATGTAGACATGAGGCAGTGCTAGTCTTGTCAGACTGCCTGAGGAGTGACTGAATCATGGTTCCATGTACCTTCTGTGTAACCTTTACTCAAATAAACATGGCATCTCTAACTGTGGTTACTGGTTCATTCTGTTGAGGCTCTTGAGTGCCATAACTGATGTCTGACAAGACATGTGCACTCTTCCGAAGGTCTTCCTGTGCTAAGGCACTCTGGCCTTTGAGGGGTTTCTGTGGAAAACAGAGCTCTGCTTTGTCGTGAAGTTCTCAGCTGTACTGCGTTCTGAGATCGCTGCAGAACATTGCACACAGATGATGGACCTGAAGTAGCTTGAGGGATGCCAGAAGATTGCAAACTGGCAGGGACAGAAGGAGCAGGAAGCTCTGCAGCTTCATCATGAATGGTTCCCTCGATGTCTGATTCAGAGCCGGATATTTGTCTTGGTCTATAAGGCAAAGAAAAATGCATCAGTACTAAAAAAACCTCTAGGGACAAATACATTCAGCACAGTTTACACTTTAAAGTTTAGGCAGAGCTGGGCACACTGCTACTATCAACACTGTACCAGTAAATTAAAAACTCTCCATTTGCTGGTTAAAATTTTAAAGTCATAATGAAGACAATTTGGTGTGACCTAGAGCCAGACACACTGTTGTAACCAAGGTTATTACAGTTAGTTAGTTCTCAGACTATTCACATTAGATGCATTACTCCACTTTACCAGTGTATCTAAGGATCAGAGGTGGAAAGTAACGAATTACATTTACTCGCGTTACTGTAATTGAGTAGGTTTTTTGTGTATTTGTACTTT
>JAODLC010000038.1:1765589-1777117 GCA_026781145.1 Hippopotamyrus pictus | reverse complement strand
TGTCTGATGCCGTTTCGTCTGAAGTCTGACGGATTTTTTCATAAGACCTGAGGATGTCCTAAAATGAACACCGTACCCCGGGCACTGAATTAGCTGCCCCCTGCTATGACATGACGTAAAATATGGGTTAAATGCAGAGGACACATTTCATTGTAGTGCACTGTGTGCCATGATATGTCAACAATGACTAATCACTTCACCTTATATGGTTATAACACAGAAACCTCAGCTTGTGAGACCTCCTGTTAGAAAAGCACTCCCTGTTGAGATAAAAAGGCACAGTGCGATCCAATGCAAATCAGCTAACAAAGACTGAACAATCAGGCTGCCACAAGGTAGGAACTGAGTCATTCATCGCCATCTTCTGGCTCCTGTCTGGCTGTGACCAAACATGGTCTATTGTCTTAAACTGTAAAAAGTCTGGTATCACACACGTTTGTAGAAGGCTGAGAAGGCTGTGCATAACATCTACTGCACCAGAGAATATCATCAGGAAATAAACTCCTTCTTCCCAAAGACAGCACCTCCAGTCTAGCTCATTGCTTTAAGGGCAGAAACAATGGAATCAAACACTAGGCAGAGAATACGTTACAGTACATTAAATTAATGCATCAGTGTGGAATGCATCAATCCAATACATATTAATGTTCAAAAGGGAAGTACTGGATTTTTCTTAGTGCTGGAGGACAGTCAATCCTGTTCTAGATCGTTTAACATCCAGGGCAAGACATGAGCACTACCTAGTATTGGCCACATGGCAATGAATTGCTTTCCTTTCCAGCAATACTAAGTACACCATGAGTCAATTGTTTATATCTAATTACAATACAAACAGGCAGCAAAACAAAATGAAATAACCAACTTGGCTGGATGGTATCAATTCACGGTTCTATGGTGAAGCGCAATAATCACCAGGGATTCAGATGACGGGAGAAACATTTTTCCGGACACCAGGTTTTGGGTACTATATGGACATTTACTTACGCCCACAATATGTTAAGCAAATCAGACGTGTATTGTGACGCCCAAAATTTAATCTTTATAGATTCGCAATACTCTTGTTTATTACATTCAGTTAGCGGAGCACGCCACATAGTACTGTGGATTCGATTAGCACTGAAGTGGCGGTGAAGAAACGGGCAGCTGAACAGCCACATCATCTTTTGAAAGAGGAGATATTGTGGATAAACAAGATAAAAAAAGACGCCGGTGCTGCTTTTTGCAGTTTAAAGTGCGACACGTTTATTAAACATAAAGATACTGGTGGAAATACAACTTCTCGGCGTCACAATACGCCTCTCATTAACGTTTTATGTCTGCAAATAATCTGTTTACCAAATATATAGTTGCGAAAAGCCGGCGTCCGGTGTTCTGACAAAACGTCATACTTTATCAAAACATCATACCGTAGTGCTAATCGATAGCCCTAACCCTAACTCTTACACTAACGCCCACCCCCCAAAAAACCCCTAAAACTACCATTAAACTATCCCTCTCGATAGGTAGGATGTTTTGTCAGAACACCGGACGAATGTTTACACCAGTCACCTGAAGTCCTTGTGATTGTTGCGCGTGCGTCAGAGAATCGCGATTAAATGGCAATATGATATAGCTATACAGTACATTTAGTATGCTTGCCATTTTCCTTCCATTTTATTTTTGAGTCAGCAGAACAGGAAAACCTGTTATGTTCTTGGGTTTTAATTTACATATGGTTGTTTGTAAAGTGCTGAATTTAAACCACCTCAGCAGACACATGCATACAACAATTAGGATGACTACGGCAACAGTACACATACATCGCCATCACATAGTCCAAGGTGCACTAAAACCCCCGAGGTGCCTGTTCCTCTAACGTACGTCTCATTACCCCTGATGATTATGCCCCGGGGACTCTCACCTTCAGGAACCCTGAAGTTCAAGTTGATGAACTTGCTGGCAAACATGAGGATGAGCAGCACCCAGCCGCAGGCTCCGAGAAGCAGCCAGTGCTGCCGCATGGTTTGGGATATCAGCTGTCTGCCATGAGGCACCTGCGTCAGGAAGCGCTGGACCCCGGCAAAAGGGGCGGACACGGCAGAAAACATCTTAACAGGCGCTAATCACACGTCTCAGACGAACTTTCTGATAGTGGAAATACAGTAACAGTTCCCGAGTCATTTCAACGCCCATTTCCAATACAAGCTCTCCTTTGTATAATCGCACCCGTCATTAGGATTAGCCACTCTTCTACCCAGAATGATCCACCGTCCAGTAAAACGACTTTACTATATGTCCCCTTAAGCCTTGGTATGTAGGGGAATACATTAGCATTTTTGGATGCCAAACTGATCTTGCACAAAGCTAAATAATTACATAACAAGCGTTAAACATATATCTTTCAGATACTACATGTAACCAATCTACAAAATTACTTTCTTGGTATGTATACTTACTCTACCCTTTTTGGAGTGTATAGTCACTCTACCCTTGGTAGGCATGTGCCCATGCAACACAGGAAACGTCAAAAGCTTCATGCTAAGTGCTGAGTCTGTTTACAAAACTGAAATAGCTTTTTCTATTTAGCGAATGAGAACAACACGCCCGCTATAATAAAACAGAATCTTACTGGAGGTGGTGATCTAATATTCGTTTTAATGCCAGACCAGGCCGAGGACTGTGTGTGACAAACCCATACTAGCGGCCGGATGGCTGCGGCCGCTCACGGAAGAAAAAACAATCGAGCATACCTAATATTAACGCACAAACCGCCAGCAAAGCGTACCAACTCACCTGCCGATTACACCCCAACTGCGGACAACTCAGTCCCGTACCTCCATGGACCGTCCAGGGCTTCTCCCATAGATAACGGGCTTCTCCTGCTACAGAGCCATCATTTCCGACAGATGCGACAGAAAGCAACAGCGCCCTCCGGCGTTGAATGAATTAAGCCTCCGAATGTTGAAATAACATTGATGTGAGAGGCTGCTAACTGATTATTATTATTACAATATAAAAATAGAGAATATTTTATTGTATCACCATATTTTTAATTAAATTATTATATTATAATTATTAATAAAAAATACAGTTCTTTATACTTACTGAGCAGTTATCCTGTTGCATTAATGAATGTAACATATAATTACTATTATGTATTTAATACTGAAGCGTACAGGATTGCTTTAGGCAATTATACGCTATAAACCACGGCGATGTTTCTTTGATTTATATGCTACCTGCTTCCCCATGCTAATTTATCACACCGCATTGAGAGAGGCTAGGAGCATTTAATGGCCTGTATTAGGATTTACCTGTAGGCCTATTGTGAATATGTAATATTTTGGTTTTGGGACGTATTACAGTAATGAAGGTACAATATTATGCATTGAGCATTACTAAAATCTTTTAAACAACTAGAATTTTCCTGAGTGCCAATGATGAAGAACTGCTACCTAGATTTGTCCTGGTATCCGTATTACATTCGTTAAATGAATTTGTCAACGGCTCAGTAAAACGCTGTGACTGTGATATATACTGTGAAATATACAAATGAGTGTTGGGGAAATAGCTGGAAATCTTCATCATTTTCATTTTTAAATATATTGATGAAATATGCATTGTATACAGTGATGTTAAGTATTTAATATCGTAATACTGATCTAAAGTCTGCATACACAGCAGCTTTATGAAATTGGTTTTGTTACCTCTGATGTACTCATTACGGTTTAGCACTTACAAACAGCATGGAGTCGGATCTCCTGCTGGGCCAGAAAACATTCGTTCATTATAGGTGTCTTGAGAGAACATGTGATCATGTACCCACCAGCAAAATTAACGGCTGTCATTGGACATTTTTGAAATGTTTTTTGGGCGGTTGAATAACTTGAGCTAAGTTCATGTGACCCCCCTTGCACTGATTTTCTCAGGGTTAAGGCTACTGTTTGTTCTTTTAGATTTTAGTCAAATGTCAACCTCGTCAACTAGTTTCAAAGTTGCAGTCTACTGTCATACGTACGTAATTTAATGAGGCTTTTAATTTTAATGCATCTTGCAGACTAATTGACACAACAATGCAACAGAAACTGCAATCAATCAATCAATTAATCAATCGATCATTTATTTATTTATATAGCGCTTTACAATCAATAATACAAATATAAAAATATTCATGCAAGATTATAACCACAATCGCAGTTATCCAACAACTGTGTCATCAGGCAGTATATTTTAATTATTACCAGACTGGGAAACTCATTCATATGCGTTAAAATCTGCAAAAATGTGATTTTCGTGACGTTAAAGATTTAAATTAAAAAACAATAAATAGCAAACTACGTACAATAGTGAATAGGAATGGTGAATTTTAAATAAAATAAATTTAAAAATAAAAGTATTTTGTTATATATGTTATGCTAAATAACATATGTTTAGGAACTAAACCATACATTCAGTTCAAATCACGTTCATTCCTAACATTGTTGCCCCGCAGTGCTTTCCATGGGCATAGACACATGAGCATATATATAGTACAGTGTGCAAGCAGGAATAAGTTTCATTTTTACAAAATGTTCCTTGTTTCTGGGGGAAATACTTCACTTAATTAACTGTGACTCACTGTGGATACCTCATACAACAAAACCCCTCCCATTTTCTCGCAGCACATTCAACCAGATGTGTGTGTGAAGTCATTACCCCACCCCCCACCCAGACAGACTCAATCTCACAATTCATGCAATAAATTGTTAACGGAGCAATGAGCTGGCATTTCTAATCCCATGCCCACCAGGTACTATTTTCTAGTGATGGGAGGAATGAGGCATCAGAAAGCTCAGTGGGTGGGATTTTGCTGGGGCCACCAAAACTTGACTCACTTCCTGCTGCACAATTCAGTAGCGGACAGTACACAGTAATCCCGCCCTTTATGGCTTTCAAAGCCTCATTCCTCCCATCACTGCTGTTTGTAGCAAATAAATAAAATGGGTTCTGGTTGTTTGTGGTAATCGGCACCATTAGTTTGGATGATGGTTTGGGTCCAGAGAGAAAAGCAAGTCATTGCACCCTTTAAAAAAAATCAGGAATACCCTCAAGTGTGTGTATGTGTAGAGTTACAAATGGTAATTCCATTTGTTTGATAGTTGGGCTAAATACTCCCTTAATGACATTAGACATCAGCAGCAGTGGGTCATGGTTAAAAAAAACAGATACTCTCCATCTTCCAGCTGTTCATCCAGTACAGGGTGATGAGAGATCTTAGAGTCTATCCCCCAGAAGGAAGAGGAACAGCCCAGACAGGATGCCAGCATTAAACACATACTTCATATCAATTGCAAGACACAAAAGAATTTCAGTAAAATCAAAAAAAAAAAGTGCTTTATTTTATTGATACATTGGGATGCTTCACCAACCACACCATGCTCTCCATAGCATGGGGGTCACAATGCAGGGTCAGCTAACATGCAGCACATCCAGAGCTGAGGGTTAAGGGCCTTGCTCAAGGGCCCATGGACATGTGACTGTTCTGACAAGGATGGGACTTAAACCAGTCATATTTTGATCACAGGCACAAAGACTTAGACCACTGAACCACACACCACCCCCCATTGGTCTTTCTGACTTGCAGCACCCTGAGCTCAAAATGTCTTTGGCACCTATGTGGTCTACTACAATAAAGAAGCAATAAATTATGAACAAAGCCTTCTGAAACATTAGGATACTCATATCTCTAATGGGAAAAAAAAATATTTTAAGGCTTTATTTTGCACCAACCAGGTTAATCAGTTGTGATTTTTTACCATATGCTCTGTGACTCTTTAGTGGAGTAAGTTGATTATGTCAAAGTCTAGATGACCAAATTTTGTATGAGGCTGTTTAAAAGTGCCTGCAACAATAAGCTAAATTAGAACAATTTGGTAACACAAAGCCTGTGGTATACCACATGCTGAGGCCAGGCCTACCCAGAATTCCCATGACCAAGTGGAATTTGCAAGTGTCAACCTCAATGAATTCTTTTTTCATGAGCAAAATTCAAACAGATACTGCTAATTCCATTGACTTGCATATTGATACATGCTTGTCAACCAAAAGGGTTAGCACTGAATCTGAATTGCACATGGGAAATGGAGGGGGCACTGTCCATAAAGCCACCTCCACACTACACGGCTTTTAAAGTCACCAGATTGTTGTACTGTTCACACTACACAATTTGTCATCTTGTAATCGGGAGTCTTTAAGTTGTTGTGGTTTACACACTACAAGACTGATCAGTGACAGGGGGTCAAAAACTACAAGATCTTTCACCAGAAGAAATCGCTGATGAGTCCGTCTGGTCTCCAAACTGCATTTTGTCATGAAATCGCACAAGAGAATGATACTTGCAAATCACAGTTCTACTGTAAAAGCGCTACAAACCGTTAAAACACTAATCAAATGGCAACACATATGCTCAACATTTACAAACACGCAGCAAATTAGCCCTCGTATATGCAGAACTTTCAGGAAATAGTATCACTTGGGTCTTTAGTGACCTGGCAGTTCACACAGAGTGATTGAGCACTGATTGAACACTGATTTGCCTCTGATCTGGGGCTTTTGTCTGTGATCTCCAAAAACTGTTGGGGAGTAGAAAATTGTGGCTAAAATCATTTAGCATAAACTCAGCTTAAGCAGGACTTCATTATATGGCTACTATTTGTAGGACTCCCAGGGATTTATACCCACAACCTTCACATTATTAGCACAATTCTCTACTTCTGGAGTTTAGGTTATGGATTTGTTGAGGAGCTCCAATTCTAATCCTGGAGAACTATGCTCCAGTAGATTTTCTATCCTACCTGGTTTCTGATGAGCCACACCTGTTCCTGTTATTCACTTTAATTCTGAACAACTGTCGACGAACCACTTGCAGTTCCAAGCAAACAAGGATTTATTGATTGAATCAGAACTGGGGAAAAGCACAAATTAAAGGGACCACAAGGGGTCAAAATAACTAACGGGGAAATAAGAACCAACTAAAGAAACCATAAAATAACACCAGGGAACAAAGCAACACAGGGAGCAAGACTAAGAAACAAACAGAACTCATAACACAGTCACATGGGCACAATGACTGACTGGAGTGCAGGACAAAAGGCAGGCACCTAAATACACTGAACATAATGACTAACAAGCGGCAGATGTGGCTGTACAGAACTGGGGTAATGAGGAGCAGGTGAGAACACTCCAATCAATAATCGGCACATGACAACAGGTGGAATAAATTACAAACATACGAACTAGGGAGCATAGACAAACACTGAGGGCTAACACTATAGGGAACTAGTAGGGAAAACACACAAGGGTCTAGTACAAAGGCAGGAGATAACAGGATGGCTAGCAACACCTGCTGGCTAAGTGGGGAAGCGACATGAAGGGTAGGGACAGACGATATGGTTTCCTCATTGATGAGGAACAAAGGTGAGAAGGAGTCTTTAGACAATGTAAACCCCTGTGGGTGTAAAAACCTAAGGTTGAGTTTAGCAGGGAGCAGGGCTGGACTGGCCATCTGGCATATTGAGCATGATCAGGTTCATCCCAATTATTTGTGGGCCAGCAGATCCCCCCCCCCCTACACACACACACATACACATACCTGGCAAAATTTCTTGTTGGGGAACCCCAAAGCTCAGGGCCAATTTTTAATCCCAGTCCCACCCTGGCAGAGAGGTCTGGATCATTATCAGATGGAGGGATAGGCAATTTTGCTGTTTTTAGTCATTTCTAATAAGTTCCTCCAGACGTCTCTGGTGTCTGCTTATATTTAGTTCAGCCACATTTCCTGTTTCTAAATCGCCTAGGACTATAATCTCAGAAATCATGGGCAAAGGAAATATATTCAAGTTATTCTGGTTCAGATAACGAGAATTCTAAGTGGACCAATTACCAAAACAGTCCGTTCTGACTGTTGGACAAGGGTGGAGGCGACTGGACTATAGGAGGGTGTCTGGGAGGGTTGATTGGTCACATATGTGTGGGGGTCGTTTTTTCATAACACTCGTTTCAAATGAAAAAGTGGCAACATAAAGGTGCAGCAGTCACACCGACCAGAGAGTACCTGCTTCATACGGCGCACGGCGCAGTGTCACTCGTTAAATTCTCTACATCAGATCACTGGAAAGCTTGCAATGAGGAGGAAAATTGCGCATCAAGTCAACTTCATTCTCTTCGTTTACTGCCTTCTCAGTCTGCCCGTAATTATGGGTAAGAATTAAATTTTTATATTACATTTAAAACGAATTATTTAGTATTTTACTGACTTATGTAATGAATACTAATTTAATTACAACGATATAGCGTACATTACAAAATCAATTAACAGTGTTTATACATTTCTTATTTATACATATCTTATAAATTGCACGACAATTATGCAATAATTCGTTAAAATGTTTCTTTCTGAGCAAAAGAAAGGAAAAATACTTTTGGTACAGAAAAAATGTACATAACCGTTCTAATCGAAAATTTGATTTATGCAATTAGGAAAAGCTTATAAATGAAGAATTTTTTTATCGAAAAAAATACGGTGGTAACACTTTTTGACGGGGCACAAATAATATAGTATTATGCTATTACTTGTGTATTAATTAACCACAAACTAAGTCTTAGTTTCAGATTAATTTCATGTTAATTCATCATTAAATCGTGAATCGTGACGCATGTTTTATCTCAAGCAATTACCATGTTACTATATTTGTTAATTCTGTAAACCTTTCTGAACTACTGAAGGAACAAGTCATGAATAACACAAGTTAATATTGATTTCATATTTGTTCATCATTAAAGAATCATGATGAAACTTTTGTCCTAAGCAGTTAGTATATTTGTTACTATATCTGTTAATTGTGTAAACCTTTGTGATATAGCCTACTGAAGGGACTGAACGATCAAGTGATGAATAACACAAATGAAATACTGATCTAATGTTTGTTCGTCATTAATGAATCGTGACGCGTCTTTTACCTCAAGTAGCGACTACATTTGTTCATGATTTGTACTTCATCAGTAAGTGAGTTATTACTAAGTATTTGTGCCCCGTCAGGTGACGTGTTACCGTTTTCGTCTGCTTTGGGTTGGAAGTGATCAACGCCCTGACCTTCTGTTTTCCCTTGAAGGCTTTCCCAGATGGCTCCCTGGTTGTCTGGATGGTTTTTCATTGACGCAGGTATGTGTCGGATACTCTGATATGTGAGCTGTAAGGTGATGGCTGCGGAGACGGGTTTTTGTTCTATGGTTTTTATCCATCTCTTGTCATCCGCCTGAGAGCAACTTTAGGAAGGAGCGAACAAGGTATGAGGACTTATGACAGCTGCACACTTTTTGATTTAGAAATAGACAGGTTGTTGATCATTGCTTGAATGTCATTGTGTGCATTACAGAGTAACGCCGTAAGTAACTAGTGAAAATATCATCGATGTGTCAGGTGCACTGTACTGATAGGTGATTATCGTGATGATTAAGAAACAATATTTATCAGAGCGTGTATTAAGCGTTCTGACAAAACAGACCATTTTCAGTTAAGCTAACTAAGCTCTGTAACTTGCTATATCTGAAAACTGAGTAAACTAGTTTTGCAAAAGACGACAACGCTCTGTTTCGCAAGGTGAGGAGTCGATGATGACGTTAGGGTCTGGGTGTCCTTACCTAGCTTTTCGTTGTTGCAAGTTGGAAAAACTTACAGATCGCATCATTTTTTATTTGTCTATTCAATGCTCATTCAAAATTAAAATAATGTTGGTTCTCAAGAAAAAAAATTATATGTATATATAAAAATCAGTGTTGCATTCGAGTCCACCTTAGTCGACTTCGAGTCAAGACTGTATCTTAAACGAATCGACCGCAAGTTCAATTCTAGACTATGAATCAACGTTAAAAACAAATTAAAGACTAAGCAAATACCTCAAATTTTCACAATTATTTAATTATTCTCAATATTTATTTAAAAACATAATTATTTTCAACTAATTAATAAAGGCAAAGATACACCTTCACTGCATCATGTAGGCTAATTATTTCATTGCAACAATGAAGTATTGTGAAAATGTAACATGACATATGATTGGGGGGGTGGGGGTGCCTGTGCACCTTCCTTTAAAATGTTCCTTAAAAAGACTTTTTATGTGTCAGACTTTTATTAAACATCAACACAATACAGGTAATACGCCCCTCTCCCGCTAACAAAACTTGCCAATAAAAACAGCACCACTTAATTGGCACTAACGGCCATTCTTAAGACATTTGGAACGATACAAATAAATAATGATAAAATACAATTCATAAACATCAAAATGATGTAACGAAGACTAATAGAAACAAACTGTAGTATATAAATAAAAAAAATAAAAGTAATAAAAGTCAAATCGGCGGCACGGTGGCTCAGTGGTTCGCGCTGCTGCCTCGCAGCAAGACGATCCTCGGTTCGGACCCGGTTCTATTCTGTACGGAGTTCGCGTGGGTTTCCGCCGTGGGCTCTGGTTTCCTTCCATGGTCCGAAACCATGCAGGCAGGGCAGGTTGATTTGCGAGTCTAAATTGGTTCTGTGAGTGTGGGTGCCCTGCGGTGTGTTGGCGACTGCCCAGGATTGGTTCCTTCCTGCGCCCATTGCTCCCAGGATAGGCTCCGGTCGCCCCCGCGACCCCAGTTGGGATTCAGCGGGTACGGTGATGGGTGAATGAAATTCTTACAGTACTACCTAATTGGCTCACAAACGTACTAGCCCATTTCATTACATGCATCGTATTATACATATAAAATGACCATAAATACTGGGCACCCGATGACATACACCTTCTTTAAATCCATTTGTGTTAATTTAGGGTGACCAGATAATCCATGTCAGGGAGGACACTTTGAGCTACTCCAGATTTTACAAACTACTTAAAACTGAAAGGCTCCTGTGCTTGGCTAAATAGTTCAGTTCTTTTTGTGCTTTTACTGGTTTGTTTCCTTGGTTGAAAGATTCATCCGACTGTTTTCCATTTACATTAGTGATACACGCATATAATTATAGGAGCCTGACCAATCAGCACATAGTAAGATGTTAGCGCTTAAGTGAAATCCAGGGCATTTTAACTGAAATGGTAGTTTACAAATCCTGTTCCAGCTCAAAGTGTCCTCGCTGACATGGATTATCTTGGGGGTATCAGGATTAAGGGACAGTCTGGCTTGCTGTAGCTTCTTTCATGGAATACCCCTCTGATCTCCATAGTTAATTTGGCACTCGAACATCAATACATTAGCCATCCCCAAAGGCTGTTAACCAGGACTTAAAACTTGGTGATGTGCATACTGGTTTTATATTGTTCTTAATGATTTTGCAGAGCTCCACTCATGACATAATGATAAAAATTATATAAATCGTGGGCACGTTTTACTAATTTTATTAAGTTGTTCCCATGATATATTAAAAACATAAGAACATAAGAGATTTACAAACGAGAGGCCATTCGGCCCATCAAGCTCGTTTGGGGAGAACTTAACTAATAGCTCAGAGTCGTTAAAATCTTATCTAGCTC
>JAODLC010000038.1:1750057-1764832 GCA_026781145.1 Hippopotamyrus pictus | reverse complement strand
CCAAAATGAAATACGGGGGGGGGGGGCGTACACATTTACCCTCCCCCCATCCCCCTAACCGTCCTACACTCAGCTTCAGGGACCCACAGCGGAGCCAGAAATCATAGCGTGGGTGGGCCGGCACGAAATCAGATGGGTCTCTCCCATAACAATTCACTATATATATATATATATATATATATATATATAATATAGAGCCAGTTTTAAATGACCTATGGTATTACTAGATCACATGAAAAAAAGCAAGAAAAATCTATTTGCCTCTCAGCAGCACTTCTCCTCTGATTGATTTAACCACACACACACATAGCTATCAGACTCAATTGTTTTATTGCACTGTATCGCTCACCATCTGTGTAGGACCAGGACCACTCTGGCCCACTTGCAGTAGTTATGGACATGTTAGAATAACATCAGTTCTCACTTAATGCAAACTAATACTTTCATTTTTAAAAAGGTTTGTATTCCCATTTAACCACCACAGGTTCCTGGGTTACAGAAAACTATGTGTGGATTAGTGTGGAGAGATCAAGAAAAGGTAAATGTTTGTAATTTTCTTTCAGAAGATGCTTTTAGATCCAGTGGACAACAATCTGTTCTCATATTCTGATAACTTTTTTTTATTCCAGGATAAAATTCAAGATGTATATAAACGAGTAGGTAGCATTATTTGGATCAAATAATTCATAATGCTTCTTTTCCGCACATGTGAACTTCATTGGTGACTCTTTCCTTTTTTCAGTTCTTGTTTCATTATTCAAAAGCTCAAAACTCTTTGCGGTCCATGCAGAGGGAGGTAGGTGGTACATTGGTACGTGTGTGTGTGTGGGGGTGGGGGGGTGGTGATGGGTTAAATTGCATTATGAGAAGCAATGATTATCCTGATCCCTTATTTGCCATATGCACAAATACCGGTACAGGAACATTGGAATGCTTCACATATTCCACCCTTCTCTCCTTTGACACATAGACACATATATATACAGCTAAGAGCAGTGCTTGGGTCCGAGGGCAGCTCAGCCATTAATCAGGCAGCCTTGCAGCACTGAGGGATGTTTTGAGCCATACATACTTGCTCTACATACGTGTCTTTTGTGCTTCACGTTGGTTCATATTTGCCTATGAAAAATGTTGCAGTGAATATACATACCTTTGTGCCTTTGGAAATTCTGTTTCAATAAGGGGGTGTACAATCCCACAACCATTGTCTTGTCTACCATTGTAGTCCCAATCTGTCCACCCTTTGATGCGTCTGTACCCCAAACTCTCACAGAAGAGAAGAAAGCAACCTGCTCCTTGGGTAAGAATGCAGACTTACCTGTGATGTATTTCACTACTGTTAATAACTTATAAATTACCGTTGTGTTCACTGTCCTCATGACTCAAAATAACATGTATGTCCTCTGTTTATCCTTAGCGGAGCTGAGTTGGAATGTAAAGGTAAGATGTTATCTTCCATTGCTGGTTATATTTGTCACCAATGGGAGTAACTTAAGCCACGGAGAGCTGAAAGATGCTTTTCACTTTTGATGTTATGGGGGTTCTCTCATGTTCTGTGTCCTTCTGTCACTGTTTAGAGGTAGAATCACCAATTCCGGTTTTGTGGCTGTTCTGTGCCTAATCACCTAAGCACCTGCCTGAACCCAACAGCAACCCAAAGGCATCTAATATAAACCCTAAGGGGGGGTCAAACCACATTACTTTACACCAAACATGCATATCCCATGTATCCTAATATCACCCAGATTCAATTCAATAATTTAGTCCAAATACGAGTGAAATCCAGAACTGCCTTAATGGAATTCCTTTAAATTATGTTTTGAGCTCCCATTGATGATGATACAACAGCTGGAATCATTCTAAATTTCAGCACCGCATTTCTGGTTTGGTGTGTCGTGATGGTTATTAGCATTACCCACAGTGATTAATGAAAGGGCTTAATTTTTTTCAACCCAAGAGATCCATCAATTTGCCCATCTGTGCTACTCAGTTCAGGTTAAGCGTCTTTTTCAAGGGTGCAACAGCAGCTTTCTATTTGAAAAATGAACAATGCAGACTTTTTTGACTTGAAGCTCATATCTTAAAAGTTATGCAAACCCCACTACAGGACCAGAGTTGTGAACCCGGAAGTCAGATCAAAGGCCGGCCAGGACCCATAGGGTGGTAAACAGCAAATCTATTTAGATACACTTCAAAGCAAAGGGCTGCTTCAGTTTAGTAGGGAGGTTAAAGAGATTGCTGTTGTATCCTTGGACACGGCACTTATATGTAATGTAGATATTTCAACAGATGAGTAAAATGTAAGCAACTGCAAACAAAAATGAAAGTACTAACAATATGTAATTATCACAGACATTTACCTCTAGCCTTCAACCTTCAGGTTTAGTCTACTGAAATGTTTTTGGCTATAAACCTGCTATCACGTATATCTGCTGACTAATGCAATGTTTTGCTAAATGAAATGGTTGGGTTGTATGTCAAAGCACTTCATGGAATTCTGTAAATAGCTGGTTTGTTGGTGTGTCACATTTCTCGAGAAATTAATAGCCAGATCTCATCATTATGAGAGCCATATATAATGCATTGCATTATGCATCCTGTATGGCCAGGAACTGACCTGGGATCAGTGGAAATTACCCTGACCGTTTCTTTACTATTCTGACCTTCACCTGAAACACACTAATGTGATGCATCCAGATACCTACAATGACCATCTGTCGATCTTATGGGTGTTTCTACACCAATTACACATCTAATACCAACATGGAGAATCACACCAGGGGGTCATGTTGGGGATAAAACAGCAGCAAGGAACAGGAAAGACCCCATACTGATCAATAATGGGAACGATGTCCGTTGAGGACTCAGCACACCAATGCTTTATTCTCTCTCTTTCCCTGAAGATGTGAAGACAGGTCTTACTCCAGAAGGACTACAGCATCTGTGTATAGAACCATGTACATAAAAGGACAAGAACCCCAGCACTTTGTATTGTACACTACAGAATGACTTATGCATATGAGGTACATGGAGCTATAGTGTTGAATGTCAGGCAGTAACCATGGTGATCCTGAATCGCACCCTCACATTTGATTAGTCTAAATAAAAGCATATTGAAAAGTGACACAGTTTAAATGGAGGTTCTTCTGCACATCTAGCCCATTTTGTGAAGACATATTGCAGAGCTGATCAAACTCACCAAGGCCTGCAGGCCTTAACTTAGCATGGGGTATAAAAGCAAGAACATGTTCTGGGGGCACAAGCATCATGAAGCTTGATGTTTCAAAAAAGAAAAAAAAACAAACTTTTGGAAGAGTAGTATATTCACTTTAACAGGTAATTGTACAAAGCGTTAATATATTAGAAGCTTACTAAGATGTTTCTTTAAAACTATACAAAAGCTTCCGAAACAAACCGTAGTAGTTAAAACAAAACAAAAACAAACAACAAACAGTGCGATATTGCTGTAACTTCTTTTAAGGTGAGTCAAGTTTCCATCCTTTCCTCAAGAGGCTGGGCAGATACCAGCTGTTTTCTCTTTGGATAAGAATCATGATCATGAGGATGTTGGTTCGCCATGTTTTTTGAGAACTGCTGCCTCTTGGCAGAGAGATCTCTTGGTCACTGAACAATTTGTACCACTTCATCAGTGGCAAAACTTGGAAGCTGGTCTCCCCGCCAGTGAGGGCTGTTCCAAGTTCATCCCGAGAGACTGCTAGTCTTCATCCTCAGACTCGCTGTCCTTTTTTGTGGGCAGGGAGCACCGGATGGACGACATGAGCTTGTCTTCTATCTGTTTCCTTGGGTTCTCCTCCAAATCTGTCTTCACAGCTCCAGTCTTTGAAAGATTCCACTCAAGCTCTGTGTTAGTGAAGAGAAAAGTGTGCGACTTTAAAATGCATCATGCTTCACTAATATATAATACAAGAAATTTTTCATCATGAACATAGAAGGAAAACGGAAAAAGCACCAATGATGCTGCTGACAGGGCAGTATTACCAGGTGGACATTTGAAAAGGAACTGAGGATCCCTGTAAAGGCAAAGGGTTCTGAGAAAGATCAGTTATATTATCATCCCTCCATCCATCCAAGTACTTTCCCAGCAGAAGGACATGGATAAGTTATAATACTTAGTGCAATGTTAAAAATCTTACCAAAACAGTAACAAAATGTTAGCAAGTCAATTGCTAACTCACTTGAAAGTATTTGTATCTTACACTATAAGCTGGAAGTAGAACTACTTGTATTATTTAGAGCATATCATGAAAGCAAAACATGCAATACTAAATTTAATTAGATTATTTATAAATATTCCACAATTGTAAAGAACTAAATTTTGTGCGGTATACTCTGGCTAAATTCCCATCTTACAAACATAAAACTTATGGATTACAGTTCTTCAGGGGTGGAATCATTAAACGACGGGCTATTCTCAGGTGTAGTCCATTGTGTATCTCCTGACGCATGTACCTACAACCTGAGAATGTGTGTTAGTGAGGAACAATGTAGCTTCTCATGCAGAAGTACCATATGCACAGGCTCTCACCTTCAACTTTTAAATTCATGCCACCAAACACCAGCGGCCCGATGAACTGTGCTTTCATGTCGCCCTCAAAGTAGACAAAGACAGTGGGTAGATTCCTGTCAGGGTAGTTGGGGATGCAGGTGGTAGAGATGGACTTAAGGAACTTCGTCTGGGGAAACTTCCCAGCCAGGACTGAGAGGTGCTGGTTTATCAGTGTGCAAAGGGGGATTCTGGGAAGACACCAGGGTCAATTAGCATCTGAGAGACAAGTCCACAACCTACAACGATGCTCACACACAGGTTTATTTAGTGACCTCTACTCAAAAAGCAAAAGAAGCTCTTAAGGAAAATTCTTCTGAAATAAAAAAGGGTTCAGTAATAAAAACTCTGGCACGAAAGTAATGAAGCACTATCCTTGTGTGATCTCTAGGATCAGGATGGAAACACTCACCCCTGTTTGTAGAGGTGTAGCACTACCCAGATGCCCTGACCTGCTTTGTTCACTTCCTGCACATAGTCTTGTCCCGATATCTCTTTCACCTCACCAAATATATTCTTCATCTGGTTGGCTTTCCATTCTGCAAGTCTTTTTTGTCTGAAAGCATGAATTCAAAAGTTAAACAGGAAATGATGATTTAGTAGGTATGGTCTTCAACAAACTATCCTATTACATAAGGACTGCACTACTTATTCATTCTCTCACGACCCAGTCCATAAGAATGAATTTGCTTAGTTAACCACATAAACTTTTTAAACTTAAAGTCCTTTGAAATTCATCTACAGAGTTCATTAGTCCTAGGCCATCACGTTAAGTTTATTAGGGTGAGCATACGTGCTCTATTTCGGGACTTAAAAATGCCTGAAAATTTCGCTTTGTTTCATATTGCAATTTGCTTTCTATAGTCAGAATACTGTCTGTTTGCACATTTGCCTTGACGCCTCTCTGCGCCCTGCCCCCGACGTCCCTTTTTCGGAAAGCAAAATATGGTCATCCTACATTATAGTCTGGACGGACCTGTACATCTCGATGGCCGCTTCGTCCTCCTCGCTGAACTCGTCTTCATTTTCCTCAAGTTCTTCCAGGGTCATATCTTCGTAGGTTTTTACTGATGCATTGTAAAAACGAAGATGACGGGTGGTTACACACCGGAACATGTTAAAATAATACAGTTCTGTAATCCACACCACAAATACTCACCAATTGACTGCTGCTGAAGGATTTGCTCTTCCTCCTCATCTTCTTTCGGCGTTTCCTTGGGGGGAAGGATGCCTTTTTTCCTGAGAATGTCGTTCCATTCAGTGTCTTCATTTGGATCCTGGAGAAACACGTTTCAAGTCAGTGAACTATATGAATTCAAGAAAACAATTCACGGGTTATTAATTGCTGCCGTTTACTCGTAGTTGGTCTATGTAACAACATATATTTTAAAAACATGTCAGAAATTCTGATAAATACCTGCATTTTTGATATACTGAACTGCAGCTAAATTCAACACCTCCCTATTTCCTTATGAACCACGCAAAAGGGCGGTGTGCTTCTGAATAAATTCCGTCAACTACAAAAGTCGTACGTATAATTATTTCGTATAGGTCAAAACAAAGAACAAAAGATAAATTATTATGTAGATTGAGTTATCAGAATATTTTATTATATGTATTATAAATTCATTGCCTGTAATGTTATTATGCTATGCAAGTATAAACGTTAAACGAATTGCCCGGACCTTAATCCACGTTGCACCAGTAAGGATCTACTCCATGTCCAAATAAGGACACGGAACGTCACATTCTTATCGTAGCAGCTGTGAGTAAAAGAACATGAACTAAATATACACACATACATATTATGTTATTTTCCTTTTTAAAATATACGTATATTTTAACCCATTTTAATTTGTTGAAACCCAAACGTATTATTGTTTTTTTTTTTGTTTTTTAAATGAAAAATATAATACGTTTAATTATTCAAAGGAAAATGTTGGTTTTATAAATACAACCCCCAGTGATCCTAATCCAGATAAGTAAATGGAGGATATACGGATTATTTCTTTTATTTTACTAAAAATACTTAACAAAAGTAAAAAAAAAAATCATAGAATAAATTATTTCAGCGAAATGTCTATATTGTAATTGTAATGATTATAGGGTATATGAAAACTCAATATATGTTACGTAAATGAAATACGATGAACTAGCTCAAGAATTATTTCTCAAGAATAATGATGAATCAGGAAGAATTTCCTTCACCCTTACAATGGCATGTAATGGTGATGTTCTATATTCGGTACCACCTATTAATGTTGTTTGCAGTACCACAGAATAGAGAATTTTACAAGACCCCTAACTTGCCCAAGAAGAGCCTCCCTGATGTAAAAGCTGACACTCCATACCGTGGTATACTAATTAAGTAACTTAATGAGAGAGCTGTCATCCATTCTCACCCCTCTAAGACAAAATCTGAATATCTCACATTTTATCCTTCCCTAGGGTGTCGTAGAACAGACAATCACTTCCTAAAACTAACATTACACTTGTTTTTATTCAATGTAAAGTCAGTCAAAGCTGAAGTCTTTGTGACAAGTGCAACAACGATTCATGGTTCAACCATTAGTTCAGCTTTCCCTATCCTTACCACATAAAACACCAAATTATATGATTCTACATTACAACAAATAAACCAAAACAGAATACTGAAAAAGCAATTGCACGGTGCATATATAATCGAAAAGATTTATCTGTCGTCGTGCCGCCAATAGGACATGGCACTGCGATGTCAGCACTATTAGCTATACAATTCCTAGATATTAAAGAACTATTATAATGGACCGTGTAACATATTTTTCCTTATAAGATGTCATTGGCAATTTGATTTTATATGTAGTTGGCCTCGATGTGTTTTAATGTCTCTTTTCATGTTGCTGTTTATAATGCGAAGGGAGGGGAAAACCAACAACAAAAATATCCGAAAGAATCGCCAATCACAAAAGGATATTCAAATGAAACTTCCTCTGTTTTCACCGGAACTGTAGGAAGGAAAGAGCTCAGGCGCTTCGTTCTCTGTATTTACATTAGTGGGCAGAGGGACTAATGAAATCTGACACAACGCAAGATACCGGGCAGCGGTTCAGCTCAATCATGGATGATCCCGAGAAGTTCGCCTCTTTCCTGACGAATCGACGTTAAAACAGCCGGCGCACTTCAGCATTTATGGTGCCACAACGGCGTTTTCCCCTGGTTCTTTTCCTCCCTTCCATCTTCGCTGAAGAATGTGGCTCAATCCCGAAGAGGTTTTGCTGAAAAACGCGCTCAAGCTGTGGGTAACGGAGAAATCCAACACTTATTTCCTTCTGCAGCGCAGGAGGGGCCACGGCCATTCCGGGGGGAAATTAACAGGTAAGACCGCCGTGCTCTGGATGCGGGACAAGCGGCGGACAGCGCCGCACGCATTTTGGGGGCTGTAATATACGGCCTAAGCGCCCCAAACTGGACAAACGAAGCAGCTCAAAGTTTATGGAGAAAATGCGCAGCTGTGCACAGACTTGGCAGAAACCGAGCTCCTTCGCCAGTTCTGTGCAGTAAGGAAGTTGCTTATTTTTATACTTTCTATAAAGAAAACATATACTAATTGACACTATGATGAAGGTAGCCATTATGTTATTATGTATTTTTAATTATTTCCCTATTTTTCATGTTCTTTATATCTGCAGTATATTATGTTTCACAGTACGAAAAAGCAAAACTGAATTAATTCGTTTCTGAACCTGGAACCTTTGCTTTAGGATAAATTTAGCTTTCAATGATAAGTATGTAAAATGATTTGTACATAAAACTTCTGGTTTACAGGTAGCTAGTTAAATAAAAGTCATTAACGAAACACTGGACTCAGTCTTTGTATATTACTTGGCCACAGTTGCGTTCGGTCGTCCGTCTCAAGATTGTCGCTAATGATCTATCGATTGCTATTAGGTTTCACGATTTCGTGATTTTGATTGATAAACTGGCAGATTGTTGCATGGACTGCAACGCCCCGCTTCAAACCAGCGTTTCCGTATTCCATAACTTTCTCACGGCTGTGGGAATGGTGGTTATGCATAGTATTATCATGCTAAAAACGTGGTTCATAAAGTAATAGGTTGGAATTAACGACGAATAAGATCGTCAGTCAAGAAATATATTTTTCCTTTCTGCTCTGTTTCCTGGCAAAATCAGTTATCTTAAACCAAAAATAAACTAAAAAGGAAACATCGTTTGACACAATGCCAGAATGGGAGTACGTCTTGAAAATCAAGGACTTTTCTTACATTTTTTTAAAGGATGTTCCACTTCCTCCTCCACAAGCAGCCTTTACAGAACAAATAGAAGGAAACAAATAGGTTTCAGGTCATGATTTGCACAGATGACTATATGTAAAGTTAATAAATAGCTAGACACTAATATTGTAAAATAAAATTGTATATAATATGTTCCTTCTGTTCTTTCCTTCATATCACCAACTCGGAAAAGCCAGACTGTAAGCAGTATATAAGCCAGGAGTACAATGATGCAGTCACAAGGTTCCAAAGCGACAGCCCTCAGCGAGATTCATGCAGATAACTCATTTTTTAAATTCTTTGTTATAAAATGCGGTGGGGAATTTTTAAGACTTAGAGCCAGGGTTTCCCAGTTCCGGTCCGGGAAGGCCACTCTGCACCACAGTTTGCAGACTTCTTTGCTCAAACACACCTTGTTCGCCTCACCAGCCAATTGCCAGGCTTAGTAGGCATGTTTGAGCAGGGAAACCTGCAAACTGTGGCAGGCTGGCCCTCCAGAACCGACACTGGGGAACAAGATCAAGGAGCTGCCAAATCCATTTTTTGTAGTGTGGCGGGGGGTGGAGAACTATTTTTTTTTCCTTCTTAAAGATATTCCTGATTTATTTAGATATTTAAGTTTGTGCAGTCATTTGTCCCTGTTGCTTCTCTGTCCTTGGGCTGGTTCACTGGTAACCTGTTGCTATGGCATTAGATGTTCCATCCATCCATTCATAGCTGAGTCTGTCACCTTATGATGACTTTTAATGGTCTGGGTCATTTGTTTAGGGTGGGAGCCTGTTATAAGCAGCATAGGGTACAGAGCAGGGATACACTGTGGACTGAATTTGTTGCTCATGGTTAAGATGAATCTGAGTTGAGGTGTTGCATTCTTGGGATTATATTAGCAAAGAAGTAAATTAATCAATATGGACACTCCATGCTGCTATTTATGTAGGACTGACAGCCTAGGATTGTGGCTGTATAATTCACTTGTTTTATTTCACTCCTGCAAGTGATAAGTGCCTACTTACCTCTGTTACTCATGGTGGCTTCTGTTTGTTCTCTTTCACTTACTCTTGCTAATGCTGTAGTAAGTACATTTCTGTAAGGGTTAATATTTACAGGCAGATTTGCTCTTTTTTCATTTTCTGTTTGTAGCAGTAATCACTGATACGGAGGCTCTATAGTTAGCATTGTGACCGCACACCTGGGACTGTGGGTTTGGTTTCAGCTGCTAGCAGTGTGTGCATGCATTAGGGTTGCGTCGTAAACCAGTACCGGAAAAAAAAAAAACGGTAGTAGAGTTTTGAAAATGGTACAATACCAGCATTTTGAGAAAATTGAGTTTTAATATGCCACTGACTATTTGATCTGGCAAAAAGAAATTTGTCTCATTGAACTCTATTTAATGATGCTTTTGAAAACATGGCTTCTGTGGTTTGCTGGCTTGACCGACAGTGCAGTGCATGTAGGTACTTATTATTATTATTATTATTTGACTACCAGTTGAAAGTTGCACACTGAGATTTTCTACATTTGCACATTACTCACTTAGCATTTGCTAAAAATACTCAATATTCTTTGCTAACAAAAAATATTACAGTATGTTCACCATTTGAGTACCTTTATTACCAAGGAAATGTAATATCTTTGATTCATCAAAGTAACCTCCTCTAGCAGTTATAACAGCAGGGAAAATTTGAGGTATTTTTTCCACAAGGAACATTAAATACTGCTCTGTCTCATGGGATGAAACGGTTGAGTAGTGCATTTAAAGTTAAAGGACAGCCGAGAATTTGACTGTGTCATCACCACACAACCAGTTAATAGGATGTCAGGCATGCACTGTTACATAGTCCTATGTTATAAAGGAAACTTGTATTCTTTTACTTATATTTCATTTATAGTTCTTCACTCAACTTTCAGTTTTCAGTCTTTGTTTAACAAGAATAAAAAATCTGCAGTTTATGAAATAAATGGAAAAGTGTTAAAAACCTGTGGTGTACAAACACCTTTAATTGTATTGCTTTTTCTCCAACTTACCTACAAATTAGACTTGGACAGACTTAGGGAATGCACTTTATTTATTTGTAATCGTTGAACAATTCATCTTGTTTCGAGAGTTATGTCGTACAAAGAATTGGGTATTTTTCATTCACTTTATTTTTCTTTCCATTACTGCCTTGTGGTCAGGAGAATTTCTTGCCAATTGGTGAACAAAAATCTGAAAATGCTTCTTTCACCTGCTTGAGACTGACATTCAGGAGGCAGACAAGTTCTCTGAGTGAGAAATCCTCGATTAAAATGCGGAGAGAGAAACCCTGTGGAATGGCTGTGGCAAACGGGCCCGACTCTGATAACGAGCTCCAAACAGATGGTGTCACTGCAGGAAGTGACATCGTTATGGGAAACACAGATTGCTTCAATCAGCCATTGGTACTCTGCTGTGCTGTTGAGTCCCCCCCTGAAGATAATGTCATTTGCAGGCTGAGGCTGGCCCTTCTATGGCATGAGTGCTTGGTGCTGACAAAGTGCTTTTTCTTTTCCTCAAGCTGCCATTATGACATGGATGCTTAATGGCTGCTGCTTTTATGGGAAGTGGAACAGCAAGGGATGCTGTTGGTTCCAGAGAAAATGTTACTGAATTTGGGCCTGGATGTGATCAGACAGGTGCTGAAAATCCCGGCCAGCTTTGAAATGAGCCCTTTATTTGTTTTCTTTTTTTTCCCTGTTATCCCTGAGTGCTGAGCAGCAAAGCTGAACCAGTGGATAATCACCTTGCTGCCTGTTAAGTTTACTGGGCTTGATTTGCACAACAAGCTGTTTATGGCCATTCCAGAGAAAAGCGCATTTTAAGGCCTTCCGTGCGGGGCTGGACCCATGCTTTGGTTTTGGGCAGGTGGTCAGATTCGGGTTGGTGGGGAGGATTGGTTTGGGTGTCTGGGCTCCAGATTAAGTGTTTATGTGCCAGGGCCAGCCAAACACTGTATGTCATTGTATGTTATATGCTATACATGTTACACAATACGTATATAATATGTTATATATGTTACACACACATATATACGTATTATGTGCATATATATTTATGCGTATATATACAAATAAATACATACTTTATATATGTTTATATTGTGTGTGTGTGTGTGTGTGTGTATATGTAATATATGTGTGTGTATGTATACACATATATGTGTGCATTTTTTGTAATTTTTAATTGCACATTGTGCTTATGGAGGTACATTTCACCGTGTGCATGTGATAAATAAACCTCCTGACTTGACTCATGGGAACCGGCCTTGACGGCTTAGTCGAAAGTCCACTTTGAGGTGTAAATCTGCCTGTGAATATGTTTGAGGGTGTTGGGGCCACAGGCTTTGCATGGTGACAGTCTGTCCTGCTCGCGGCTGCAGGGCTGCTGGTGGGGGCCTTGGATACGGTGCTGGATTCCAACGCCCGGGTGGCTCCGTTCCGCATCCTCCTGCAGACCCCCGGATCGCAGCTCAGCTGGGTCATCGCTAGCGGTAAGCTCCCAGAAATGGCCCATCGTCCGCCACAGCTCCGCAGTTAGTGCTCAGCCTCTGATCCGCTGCATTCAAAGCCTAAGCTGGTTCTTCTGTTCTTCCAGCGTCTGGATCTTTACATGCCACACTTACGTCTCACATCTCATGTGCATCATATGATTCAAATGAATGCTATGCTGCTATTTTAATAATATAACCTATTGCACACCTTTCTTCATTTCTCACTATTTATATATAATGCGGAAAGTATTCGATGTCAACTGTACACTTGATCCACCATCTCAAGCACAGTGCCATTTTGTACATTGTTCATTTTCAGTGTTTGCACTTTGTTCACTATTACTTTATTGCTCATGTACATTGTTCCTATTTTTTCGTACATATTTTTCATTCTTCATTACCTTAGTCTATTACTTAAAATTTAAATTTTATTGCTCTCTTCTTTTTCTTCTACTTTTTTATTACGCAGTGTAGGAGCGACCTGGGTATTACTGCATAACCTGTATGTGATAAATAAACAATCTTGACTATGAACCAGATCGAACCAGACTATGCTAGTTGGACATAGTGGTCAGTCAGGACCAGGGCCCCCCTGCCACACGGAGGCTCTGCTCTGTCACTCCACACGTCCCACTTTGCCCCTTGCTGTGGCTCGCTGACCATCGCTTGCTGTTGAGCAGGCGCTGGGGCTGATGAGGTGAACATGCACTGGGACTGGCTGGTTCAGAACCTGCTGCACTCTCTGTCAGTGTTTGAGAACAAGGAGGACATCACCAGCTTTGTCAAGGGGAAAGTGAAGGTATTGTCACCACTGGGGGTGGGCAAGTCCTATTTACTCAATCACACACGGCTTCCTTCTGTTGCACCTCCTTGCACCTTAGTCACCTCCTGCTTGTTTCCTCACCCCCACCTCTCCCTTTGTCCCGCTCTTTGTCTTTCATTCTACGTTTCTTTCTCTCTTTCTCTTATTCTCTCCTTCCTCCCTTCTCCTTTTTCACTTTCCATCATGCCCTTTTTCACATTTGCTTCCATTTTTGTCTTCTTCCATTTCCTTTTTCTCCTCCGTCCCTCCTCGTCTGTCCTCCCTCTCGTCTCAGGGGCTCATTGCAGAGGAGGCGCGGAGCAGCCAGGCCGCCCAGGAGGATGACCCGGAGAAGTTCCGTGAGACGCTGCTGAAGTTCGAGCTACGCTTCGCCCTGCCCGCTGCAGAGAAGCTGGTGACATTCTACTCCTGCTGCTGCTGGAAGGGCCATGTGCCGCGGCAGGGCTGGCTGTACCTCAGCACCAACCACATGGCCTTCTACTCATTCCTTCTGGGAAAGGAAGGTCCGCTGTCACCTAGCCGCATGTGCTCACTTTCATTTGTTCACTGTGTTACCGTTTGTTTCTGTGCCGTTACTACACTGTGTAGCCTGTGCGGTGTATGCTGTGTATGCTCTGTTTGCAGTCTGTCTGTGGTCTGTGTGCGGTCTGTGTGGTGTATGCTGTGTATGCTCTTTGTGCGGTCTGTGTGGTGTATGCTGTGTATGCTCTTTGTGCGGTCTGTGTGTGGTGTGTGCTGTGTATGTTCTTTGTGCGGTCTGTGTGTGGTGTGTGCTGTGTATGTTCTTTGTGCGGTCTGTGTGTGGTGTGTGCTGTGTATGTTCTTTGTGCGGTCTGTGTGGTGTATGCTGTGTATGTTCTTTGTGCGGTCTGTGTGTGGTTTGTGTGCAGCCTACATGTGCTGTGTATGCTCTGTTTGCGGTCTGTGTGTGGTGTGTGCTGTGTATGTTCTTTGTGCGGTCTGTGTGTGGTTTGTGTGCTGCCTACATGTGCTGTGTATGCTCTGTTTGCGGTCTGTGTATGGTGTGTGCTGTGTATGTTCTTTGTGCGGTCTGTGTGGTGTATGCTGTGCATGTTCTTTGTGCGGTCTGTGTGTGGTGTGTGCTGTGTATGTTCTTTGTGCGGTCTGTGTGTGGTCTGTGTGCAGCCTATGTGTGCTGTGTATGCTCTGTTTGCGGTCTGTGTGTGGTGTGTGCTGTGTATTCTCTGTATTGTCTGTGTGCGCCCATGCAGCTTGAGCTGTGTTTCTGTGTGTGCGTCTGAGAGTATAAGTTAGTTCTAATCAGTGCCTTTCCTGCCCCCCAGTTAAAATGGTGATTCCCTGGGTGGAGGTGACCAGGCTGGAGCGGGTCTCCACCAGCCTCCTGAGGGACACCATCCGTGTGACGACCCATCGGCGGCAGCGGGACTTCTCCATGTTCCTCAGCGTGGAGGAAGCGTTTGGCACCATGGTACAGCTGGCCAACATCACACTGCGCAGGCTGCTGGACAATGAGGCCTTTGAGCTGGACCAGGGCCTGCAGCAACCGGGGCACATTACCAAGAGGTCAGTCTGGGGGGGTGTGTGGCCTTAAGGAGATGGGTATAGTACCAAGAGGTCAGTCTGGGGGGG
>JAODLC010000038.1:1678437-1749757 GCA_026781145.1 Hippopotamyrus pictus | reverse complement strand
AGAGGTCAGTCTGGGGGGGGTGGGTGTGTGGCCTTAAGCAGATGGGTATAGTACCAAGAGGTCAGTCTGGGGGGGTGGGTGTGTGGCCTTAAGCAGATGGGTATAGTACCAAGAGGTCAGTCTGGGGGGGTGTGGCTTTAAGCAGTCAGACCAGCTTGACAAGGATGGATCTCTGCAGGGATAGTGGGTGTTGCCTGTATGTGGCAGGAATGCACATCTAATATGCGGAATGTGAGGAGTCTGTGTGTGCTGTGTGTGAAAATCCACACGGAACATGAGCTGTCTGGGCTGCAGTTGAATGAGTGAAGCTGTCGTGGGCCCCAGACTACAGCGGGAGGATTCGGTGTGTCCTGAAGCCTCAAAACAACTGTAATTTGGAATAGAGGGGGGAATTTATCTCTAAGTAACCTTTGAGTAATAAATATAAAACAGGAGGGAGATGTGGATGCTGAGCCTGAGGAAGAGGAACAGAATAAGCGAGTGAGCTGCTGCAAACAGCCATCAGCTGCACAGCTAGGGAATGGCCTGATCCGGCAGCCGGCTGGGCAGAGACCGGCGGACCCCCGCTGGCGGTTTCCTCCGCATGGATACTGCTTACGTGACTCTTATCATGTTTTAATTGTAACCAGGAAAACAAACTTAGCTGCTTACTTTTGATCCAGCTATATATAGGACTGGGTTAAAAAAATCGACTTCCTTCATATGCGTAATTTGATATCGATTCATAAAATCCTGAGCTCTATTTTTTAATATATGCCTTTTACAGTCCACGGCCTTTTCTCGTGGATGCGTGACGCTTTAACCATGTTGTTTTGTGAGGCTGGTCATGCAAGACTGAGATCTCACAACAAGAACAGATAAACATGCTGGAGCTGTGAAGAGCTGGACAGAAGCAAATCGTATGTAAGATGTGCAGAACGGAAGGGTGTTGAGGAAACACCACAGATCTCCGGAACTATTTAACGAGACATCATCCAGATGCGCAGTCTGAAAGAAACAAGGTTAATTAATTCTTAATGCACATATTAATATTTTTAATAATGCACCACGTTAGAGGGTTCCTTGTACAATTTACAGCATTAGTTTTTGAAAATTGCTTTCCTATTGTAGCAGAATTGGTATTTTAACTGAAATCTAATCGCTATTGAATTGAATCAAAGGGAATATCGTATTGATTCAGGACCTTATGAATCGGAATTGATTAAGGAAATCGGTGCAGATACCCAGCCGTGGTTATTCATTTTGTCCAAAGTGGCGGAAAGTGAGGAGAGGCTGGGGTCAGGGAGCACCCGACGGCATTCGGGGGAGGGTCTTACTTACAGGTGGTGTTGCACAGATAACATGGTCACTCTGCTGGCCATGAGATTCAAACCCACAACACAGCTGCAAATCTCCAAGCTACTGGGCTGCACAGTGCACCTGCACATACTCAGTGTGCCCTGGAGTCCTCCTGCGGGTTGTCGTAGCGAGCTTATCGTCAAGTGACTTTCACACGCTCCGTCACGTCAGCGGCCGCCAGCGGCGGAGATTAAGGGGCAGATTTTAGCATGGTGTGTTTGCTCTGGGCGACAGATTAATGCTGCGCTGCAGGGCACTGCTCAAGGTTGCCATGAGAAGTTGCACTGTGGTCCATCAGGTGAAAATAACCGTCTAAATGACCTCGCTCGTGAGACTGAGCATTAGCTGTCATTTCCTGTGTAGACTTCTGTTTACATTGTTCTAAACTTAGAGGATCCTGGTTGCACATCTGTTGATATACTTGTATATGCCATCCATCTTGATCACTTCATTTTATTCAAACAAGAAACTGTTTCGCGTTTAGAGAATGAAGAACCAAATGTAATTAAACCAGTACTGCTTAATCCTATTTACAATTAAAAAAAAAAAAAAACATTCATTTAGCAGATGCTTTTATCCTAAGTAATGTACAATTGAGAATGCGGGGTCAGGCAGTCCCCAGCCCAACGGTGACATCACTCTGTCAACCAAGGGATGTGAACTGGTGACCTTCCGATCACAGGCAAACGGTCCCAAACTGACTGAGCAGCACACAGCCCCCTTTTTGGTTATCAAAGAGTGTGAGAAATATAAATGTAAAAGCTCAAGCCTTGGTTCTCCTTGATTCCTGGGTCTCTAGGGTTCTGGAGCAGCAGGCCCTGAAGGAGTACGTTCTGGCTCAGTTCAGGCTCCCCTACAGCGAGGCCCTGAGGGACGTGGCCACCTGCTCCCTGTGGACTCCTCACGCCCGGTGCCACACCGGCGGCACGCTCTACGCCACTGACCGCTACCTGGGATTCGTCAGCCGGGAGGAGGGTCTCTGCAGCCTGCTCATCCCCCTGGCAGAGGCACGTGGGCTCGGTGTCAGCTGCAAGTCACGCTCTTTGTGGGTCAGGATGAGCGTATGGTGAAAGGGGAGGGATGGGCGTGGCTCTGGAAGGGGAGTGATGGGCGTGGCTCTGGAAGGGGAGGGATGGGCGTGGCTCTGGAAAGGGAGGGATGGGCGCAGATCATTTATTTGAGCCTGTCATCCCCGTGATGCCAGGTGCTGTCCGTGGAGAAGCCGGAGACCAGCAGCGCTCTGCCTGCACCCGTCATTGTGAGCGTGCGCGGCCAGCGGGCCTTCCAGCTGATCGAGCTGCCAGAGCGGGACACCCTGGTGGCCAGCCTGGAGGAGAGGGTACGCGCCCTGAGGGGCCAGCACAAGAGAGCCACGGTACTGCACCCCATCACGCCATGCTCACCACCACATAGAACATGGAGTTCCAGCAGCAAGAGAACCTCGACTGTCCATCTGTCCTTATCGAGCACTTCTACAATCTGCTTAATGGGAAATTCATAGAACCTGGCTTGGAGAACATTGGTACAACCAGGGCCGTCAAACACAGGTTGATCCTGGTGCTCTGAAAACCCATAGTCCTAGTTCATAGAACATGTATAAAGTCAACCTATTAATATTTGTAATGACAATTAATGTTGAAAATTCACTTAAAATAATCATAGGTTTGCATTTAATGGCAACATTTAGGGTTTAACATAATGAAATAATGAAATCATTTGAAACAGGTCAGCTTCCAATGCGACACCCTGGAATCTGAGGCTAACGGGCCGGAGCCTCCTGAAGACTTTGTGATGAAGACGGTGAACAATCAGGCCCTGATGGACACCTATCACAGCTCGCAGCCGGCCGGCCAAAGTGCCACGTCCGTGAGTACCGGCGCGGCTGAGCGTCACAAGCTGTTACTGACTGACTGACGTTTGGGAGGCATTGATTACTCTGACTGTCAGGCTTGTTAATGATTGGTCAAGTTTGATTGACTCATTATAGTGCTGGACGGCTGTGTTTTGCTTGTGTTTTTCTCTAGCTTTTGGTGACATCTGAAATTCTGGGGCTCCATTTTGCTAAAAATACAAATTATTTCTCAATACAAAAATATTACAGAAATAAAGTATACATTTACAAGACAGGAGGACCCTGATGCATAAGCCTGCACTCTTGTAGACATTCACTGACCTAATTCCTGTTTAGTTTTCTTGTGTTTGAATCTAGATCGAGTATCGAAAGACTTTCTTAGTTCAGTTTTTTTGCAGTACCAGACTCTCAATGTCTGCTTTGCAACAAAAGTCAGAGCCAGACCTGAAGCCTGTTAATGATTTCTTGTGATAATAGTCTTTTTCCATTGGTCGATCCTGTGAGCACTGAAGCCTGTTGATTTGTCAGAAGTTACTACCTGTGATAACTTTTGCTGGTTAGTCATTAGTGTGCAATATCTGTGCGTTCCACTCAGCAAGATTTTAATGAGCTTGTGTCTGTGCATGGTGCAGACTGCAGAGGGGAGGCTGCTGCACTTGTGGGAGCAGCACTTCTCCGACTACGGCCGCGGCATCCATATGTTCCGCACCGAGAATGCCTGGAAGCTGGTTGCCATGGGGATCCCGGAAACCTTGCGGGGCGAGCTCTGGCTGACCTCCTCAGGTTGGTTAGGGGTGGGCATGGAGGAAGGTGTAGGTGCTAGGCAAGAGGTGGGGGTGGGGGGCTGAAAAAAGTCATGGTAAAATTAGAACTGAAGAAGGGCACTCTCATCACACTCGCCTCCTGGGCATTCTCACTTCTTCTTTTTGGGGTTCTCGTATTGAGTCAAGCAGAAGTGGGCTGTATTTTGCAACTGCTTTTTCCACAATCAAAATGACGTTGTGCCCTCTCCCGTCTGTGCAGACCGCCTCTGTGGTGGATTTGTTTTAACACTGGGCAGCTCCTGTCTGAGTAGGGACCAGACAAACATCAGAAACGTTCCAAAATTTGATGATCAAATTGTTGTTCCATAATAGGCTCATTGTGAGAATCTGCATCTAAACAGTGATATAAGCCCTTGTGCTAAGAAGACTACAGGGTCTGCAGGGTATTATATAGAGTATTCAGTACTCCTGCATATAAAGTAATCATTTACATATAAAATATCTGTGCCTTGACTTCTTTGAACTGAGCTGAATATGGCTCAGTCTGTAAATTGTATACATGCTAACGACGGCTAATGTGCTTTCCATGCGGATAGTGGCCCTCATTAATTGGGTGCGGCCGCCGTGATTGGTCACTATTCACATCACTCTGATAGCGGTTGCCTCAGAGAGTCCATCCCCGAGGACCCTTAGGCTCCTGCTGACGTGCCTGTTGTCCACCCCACGGGGGCAGGTGCTTCGTCGGAACTGGCGGCCCGCAGGGACCAGTATGCGAGCCTGCTGAAGGCCTCCATGGGCGTGAGCAGCTTGGCCACAGAGGAGATCGAGCGTGACCTGCATCGATCGCTGCCCGACCACCCAGCCTTCCAGAACGACACGGGCATCGCCGCGCTGCGCCGTGTGCTGACCGCCTATGCCCACCGCAACCCTAAGATCGGATACTGCCAGGTCAGCCGGGCTCATATCGTAACCTTCCACTTTCACCGCCTGTGTCATAATGGCACCCCCCCCCCCACAGTCCTCCTTGGGGTCAGAGGCAGGCCAGAGTGGGCCCATCCGCATCGCTGAACCCACTAAAACTGCTGTCTTGGCGTCAGCATGGTATCTGACTTGAGTCTGGGTGTGGAGTATGAATGGGGCTGCACTATATCAGTAAATAACATGATGTGATGTGATCCACACTGCCATTCTCTCTGGGGTGGTCTGTGGTCGGTCTGTGCCTTACACCGCCTGGGGTTTGACCCCTTAGACACTGCCTCCATGTACCTGAAGAGGAAAAGTGATTGGAATTGGTTAGGCATGTAATATAATCAGAGGTGGAGATTTCAGGTGCAGAAAGTACAAATCCAGACCAAGGTTTTGTTTCAACCAACCAGTTGAGTACTCTGTGACTGTGACTCTTCATGCTCAACTGGTTGCTTGAAACAAAACCTTGGTCTGGATTTGTACTTTCTGCACCTGAAAGCTCCACCTCTGAATATAATATCACTTTCAGAGAGATTTTACTTAGGGTGGGGAGTGAAGAAGGCCCCCACTCCCACACTGCTGTGTATCATCTCTCTGGAGGTCTGGAGGAGTTCTGCTGCCGCCCAGCTGAGGTTTCTCTGTGGTGGGGCTGCATAAGCGTGTCAGGCTGATCACTGCTGTGGGGATTAATGGGCTCTGTCTTCAGGATCCCGATTGATTCCGTCTGGCGGATTCAGCTCGCGGTCTGCGGGCCTGACGTACTCAGCATGTTATGTTACATAGACAGAGAGGCAGTGGAGCTAATGGGAGGCTCAGGGGATAAAGATGTGCTGGGACTCTTTGTTCCTGTTCGAAAAAAACACTCATTCCTGTAGGCCGTGTGCAAATGTGTTTAGTTTTTCAGCTGGTACTTCATAATTTCACTAAAGGACACAGTTTCATGTATTGCGATGTGATATTTTTCGTGATAAATATTTTATAAAGCAAAAAACGAGCTTAAAATAAATTTCCCACAAATCTATCTATGAGTGATTTTAATAGCAAGGAAGAAAGTCATTATGATTGGCTGCGAAAGCGCATGCAGAACTCATGCACAAGCAGCAACAGTAAACTTGTAACAGTAAACATACGAGAGAGATTCTTCAACAGGAAAGACCGTGAAAATTGCAGTGGTTGCTATGTTTTGTTTCCTGTGACAAAGTAAAAATGCTTCAGCAAATCTTAAACCCTCCAGCACTCTGCGAATCTTATCACCAAGATTTCAAAATACCAGAACTGTCCTGCAAAATAACATCATAATCCTTTTGCATCGAGCAGCAAAAAAGCGCGACGTTTGATTTAATGTCTTACTTGACTTGGCGCGTACTGCGATGTGGTTATTGCGCATGTGCACGTTGCCGTGACGATGCTGAAACTACATATCGTGCAGTCCTAACTCAAAGGTACAGTAGCAGTGCCGATCTGGGGCACCTCTGCACGCCCACATGCCAGCAGACTGTTCGTCTGATGCGCTGCGTCTCTGGTGTTTCTATGCTTCCATGAATGCAGTCCATGAATATTCTGGCCTCAGTGATGCTACTCTATACCAAAGAGGAGGAGGCCTTCTGGCTGCTCGTGGTCATCTGTGAGAGGATGCTGCCCGACTATTTCAACCGCCGGGTCATCGGTACGTGCTCCCATCTTGCTCTGGATGTCTCCGTCTGCCTGCATGTCACCCGTGTGTCCCGCATGTATTTCACTTATACCAGTCTGTCTTAACCTGGTTAAATGGTAATGGTTATCTCACCCAGGATCCTCTGGCCACATGTCTGTCTGCACATTGTTTACCCGGGTGATTTCCCCCGCCCCCCCTCCCCCAGGTGCACAGGTGGACAAGTCCGTGTTCGAGGAACTGATTCGGGAGCGGCTGCCCGAGCTGGCGGAGCGCGTGGGTGACCTGGCGGTGCTGTCCTCTGCGTCGCTCTCCTGGTTCCTGACGCTCTTCGTGAGCGCGCTGCCCTTCGCCTGCGCCGTGCGAGTCGTCGACTGTTTCTTCCTGCACGGCGTGACGGCCATGCTGCGTCTGGGCCTGGCGGTGCTGGACGCCAATGCAGATGCGCTCGCCGCCGCCGCTGACGACGGGCAGGTCCTCATGGTGCTCACCAGGTAAGCAGGAGTGCGGAGAACCTCACCCGCAACCTCTCTGCTGAGGAACTGCATGCCTACGGGTGAAGCCCTCACTGATGCTCTCCAGGACGGGAAGGTCTTGCTTCACTTGCCATCGTGATTTAGCAAGGGGACACAGAGCAGTGGAACCATAACTTAGCAGTTTCAAAAGTACCATGTCAATTACAGTGGGTTAAACTGCCAGAAAACGGTTTTTTTTTTTTTAATTCAGTTTGCGAAGCCTTTGAAAATGTCTAACAATTTACATAAACTTCTACAGCATCTAAAATGTCATAATTGAGTGAGTATCTTTAAAGTTGTGATCTATACATCTCAGTTGCCACTTTTGTAAATAGATGTAATAAATGACATGCTACAATGTTTTCAGTTTTCCTTAAAACCCATAGTTTGTGGTTCACACGTTGGCTTATCACCCATCTGCACTTGACAGCAGGAATTTAGTGTAATTTAGAGTTTGGCAGTTAGGACATTCCAGTGCTAGTTATAACAATGATCACTAACTGGCATCTCCTCATCTGGACCGAAATTCAACTGATTCTAGATTCAGCTGATTCCGACCCCCCTGCACCCCCATCTTCACAGTGGACCTTGGCTTTGAATTGCTGATGGAATTTGGCCCTCGGGGGGAATTAGTTGGGCACCTTGGTACACTAAGACTAAGAATTACTTCTCTTGGCTTAGTGTTCGAAAGCAGGATGAGCGACTTATGTGGGGATTCTGCTGTTTGTGTGAAAAGTCTCTCAAGGGCCCCGACCCCATCTGCTCTGCTCCTCCCCACAGCTTCCTGGATGGGGTGCGAGACAGCGAGCCCCCTGCAAAGGGCCCATGTGAGACTGCAGACGGCCAGCAGGCCGGGACCATGCAGATATCAGCGCTGATCCAGCAGTCCTACGAGGTGAGCTCGCCTCCTGACCGGGCGAGACTTGCGGGGACCAGTACATTTTAGCTCAAATCCCACCACAGGGAACAGTACCTGATGTAATACCTAGCAGTACCTACGGGAGTGTATTCCCTCACTTCTATTCATGTGTGGGAATGGGTCAAATATAAAAGTAGTAAATAATAAAATTAATAGAAACACAGAAATCTTCTTCCATCTGTCCTCAGTCAGTTTGTTCCCCTATGCTGGCCCAGGAAGTACAGGGCTGGATACTAATCATAAGGGAATATTTGCATGCACACTGAAGGGCCACCATATTCCATAAACATTATATTTACACTTTTGGAGGAATGCGGAGTTCCCAGGAAGACTCAGGAAGGCCTTCTAAACCACAGCCTGGGGGGAGGGGTCACCGTGCTCCCCACCGAGCCGCACTGTCGGGGTGTTTATTGTGTAAGATTAGCTCCTACCAGCCCATGCGGTGTCATAGAGAATGCGGAGGGCAATGCGTCTCCCTGCCGGAGGACTGGCTGCCCGCTCAGGCCTGAGCCTCAAGGCCGCGTCTCTCTGCAGAAATTCGGGGATCTGACGGTGCGGCAGGTGCAGCAGCTGAGATGCAGGCACAGGATCCAGGTTCTGCAGGCGCATGAGGACACTGCCAAAGAGAACGCAGTGAGTGCATCACACACGCACACAGTCGCACGCACACACATCTGCTGTGGCACCTCTAACTGTAATGAAGAATTTAACGTAAATGTTTTGGCCCCAGTTTGAGTAAACTACTTTTGAGAAATATGTCGTGTGACGGTATAACAGCATCCAGCTTCACCCCCACATTATGCTGACCTCTGTGTCCTCCTCATCCTCTGTCTCTTCCTCCTCACCCTGTCTCTTCCCCATCCTGTCTTCTCCTCTCTCCTTCTCATCCACCATTTCCTCCTCCATCTTCTCCTCTCTCCTTCTCATCCACCATTTCCTCCTCCATCTTCTCCTCTCTCCTCCTCATCCACCATTTCCTCCTCCATCTTCTCCTCTCTCCTCCTCATCCACCATTTCCTCCTCCGTCTTCTCCTCTCTCCTCCTCATCCACCATTTCCTCCTCCGTCTTCTCCTCTCTCCTCCTCATCCACCATTTCCTCGTCTGTCTTCTCCTCCTCCTCCTTCTTCTGTCTCCTTTTCATCCCATTTACTCCCCGGTCTCCTCCTCATCCACCATCTCCTCCTTCATCTCTTCCGCTTTCTCTCTCTCCTCCTCCTCTGACTCCTTCACATACTCTGTCTCTCCTTGCAGCTCAGGGTTGTGACTCCAGATGTGTCCATCTCTGCAGAGGAGCTGGGTGATGCGTACGACCTCTTCAAGGTTCGGGGCGAGGGGGGAGGGTTGAATTGACATTTGATGAGCGCGTCCATTTTGTCCTGAGTGGCAGTTGTGTACATGCTCTCTAGGCTGCGTAGCTACTTCTGTATCATCGCGTTAAATCAGATGCATGTGCAAATAATCAACAACTAGATCTGAGTCATTTACATTTTACTGACAAGATGACGTGAACAGTTTTTCACCATTTAACTGCAGTGTGATCAAAACCATTTCCTTTTTTCTGTCCGATAAGACAGATGCACAGTAATGATGGTGATTTAAATTTGTAGTTCTGGTCCAAATTGCTTACCAGAATAGGTCATTTCATCCCATCAACCAAGCTAGTCACCTTGATTACCATTCTCTCAGTCTTTAACTTAGTGTCCTACAAAAGTATTACAGGAAGGAAAGCAATTTTAAGCATAAAACGGGATTTTATGGGGCGTTTGTAACTGGAATTGTAAACAAAGCTATACGGCATGTCTTCTGATTAATCATTAGAAAAATAAATCTCACATTAGCTGGAACAAACTATTAAATCAGATTTAGAGTGCGGTAATAAAATTGCATAGGACAAAGATAAAACAATGGATGTCTTTGTTTGGGCAAAGTCTTTTGGAAGTCAATGCGAAAGTCACTCCTTCCATATGACCACACCTCCTTAACCTTTTCAAAGACTTTATATTTTCTGGAAATTTCCCTCCACTTAAAAGATGTACAAAGATTTTACTGCAGAGACCATGGGAGCAGCTGTGTGTGTACAGTATCCACTTAGAATACACACTTAGAATTGTGTGAGCTCTATAATTTGCACTGTGGTTAAACTTTATACAAGTTTGTAATATGCACACAGTGCGAAACACCCTACAACTATTTTATGATTTGTGTTAATTCTGTTTGGGGTTGTCCTTCACTGTAACCTAAGCTAAGTAAACATTTGTTATACAACTTTGCTCACTTTAGCTGAAACTTCTTAGGTGATATGTTGGGCTCTGATATGCTGATGGACTTCCTTGAGTTTGATGTAAGCACTAGTCGTTACTGACGCAGTGCATTGTGGTCTATATACTTAGTCAAAGACCGTTTCCATGCAGTATTTGCTGAAATGTAGATAAAGTGTGCAATAAGTGCACTGCACTTGGCTTATTTCAGGAATGGGACATACTTGGATACTTTCACTAAGCATGTGAATGTTCCCGCCAGGTGTGGTAATGTGTAAGTGTGTACCTGGTGGGGCAAATGGGATCCAGCCACTAAGTATGTACAGTACGTATCCATGCGCTCCATGTGCCCTTTCCCCTAGAGGGAACACTTTATCACCCTGTACTGGGGGGCTGATGAGGCCTACGACGCACTGGGGCACCACGATCCCTCGCAGGCGTATGCCGAGCAGTACCGCCTGGACTGGCTGCAGTTCCAGCGCCTCTACCAGCTGCTGACCCCTTGGCCGTGCGGCGCACACACTGCCACCGTGGCCCGCCGCGCCTTCGCCCTGCTCGACCAGGACCAGGACCTCTACATCAACTTCAGGGAGTTTGCCCGGTGGCTGGGTACGCACCAGGGAACAGCTACAGCCATTACTACTGGTGTTTCCCAGTCCGGTCCTGAGGGACTCAAGAACGGGGACTGTCTGGCAGGGAGCTGGGAGGGAGCAAAAATGTGGACCGTCTGTGGGACCCTGAGGACCGGGCTGGGAAACACTGCACTAGACATGGTGATGCGTTTGGTTTCTGTAATGGAATTAAATGTGATTATGAATGTAGTAACGCAATCACCCCTCTGCCTTCGCAGACCAAATGTACTGTGAAGAGCTCAATGAGAAGATCAGATACCTGTATCGCCTGCACATTCCCCCAGGTGAGTGTGAGTCTGTGTGGAGGACTCCTTCCCATCATACTCTGTGCTTGGTCTTTATAACCATTTGGGGAGCTTCAGTATAGGTCGTTGTTTCATAATGTATTATATTTAAAGACTTCCTTTTTCTGACCATGCTTTGCGCTTAGCCCTATGTGAGAATGAAGACGTCACGTCCCCCTTAAAGAGCCCCTTGCTGTCCACCACCAGGCCTCTGTATGTCAATCTTCCCAATGGTAAAGCCCCTTCGCTCTCTCTCTCTCTCTGACACTCAGACACACACTATATATATAAAAATTTCCCCCAAAGCGTCCCCACAGGTGAGAACATGCACACGCTACTCGAAGTGACTACAGATGTAACTGTACTTGTGACTTAGAGCCTCTTTTGGTGGCTTTGTACAAGAGAGCAGCTATCAGAGCACCATTACATTGGAAAGGAAGCTGTGGGGTCGGGGCAAGTTATTTAAAACATGCGATATAACCACGGCCCCTTGATCAGTCAGCTCAGCTGCAACATGAAATTAGCCAGTTTAAGGGTACACAGAATGGCGCGTGTCGGCTACAGGGTGTGAGCTGGCTGCCATTCAGGCCTCTCTGCCAGTGATCGACTACAATGCACATGCTTTACTTGACATTAACATGAGTGTAATGTTTGGTCCGCGCTCATGCCCATTTCAGTAAAGCTCAGCTTGGTGTCTCGCCTTCTGTCTGCAGGGGAGATGGGAGACACTCAGGAGCAGCTGAAGAAAATGCTTAGGGACCTGGAGAAGGAGAAGGACGCGGACGAACCGCTGCCACTGATGAAGCAGGTCGGTTTACCGGAGCTGTGCTGCTCAGTCGCTGCGGTTTGCAGGACAATCCGAACTGGTGTATCAGCACTGCCTACAGCAGTGTGTTCCAGCCCGGTCCGCAGGGACCACCAGACGGTCCGCATTTTTGCTCCATCCCAGCTCCCTGCCATACAGTCCACATTTCCCCGAGCTTCATTTGGCCATCACTACTGGCTAGAACCAGGAGCGTTTATGTCGTGTGATTGCCAGCACCACCGGGTTTTGTCCCTGTCCTGTACTGCACGTACTCGCAGCTACAGGAATTACCGCGTTTTCTTGTTATATAGCTTTCAGCTTCACTCGCCAGTGAGGTCTCGGTTCATTAGAATGATAATTTGTTGAGTAGAGGTCTTACGCGCTTGGAGGGGCTGGAATGCTGTACCCTGTTGCTAGGGCTGAGAACCACTGCTCTAGATCAATGGTCCCCATCCCGTTCCTTGGGGACCCACAGACAGTCCATGTCTTTGATCCCTCCCTGGTAGACAGCTGGGAGCAAAAATGTGGACTGTCTGGTAGGAAGCTCAGAGGGAGCAGAAACATGGACCGAATGAGGGTCCACGAGGGCCAGATTGGGAAACACTGTTTTACATGAATGGTGAAGCGTTACAATGTAGTGTAATGTAATGTACTGTCTGCCACCCTGTGCTCGCAGTGGGAGTTCATCCAATTCTGCAAGACGTTCTACAGCATGTTTCATGGAGACCCCCAGGAGAACGAACTCTTTCAGGCCATTGCTACGGTTACCAGCCTGGTGCTGCGGATCGGGGAAGCGGGTCACAGGAGCCAAAGCTCAGACGACAACGGCGGGGTGCAGGATGAGCTCCTCACAGACTCCAGCAGTGAGTGGACTGTCAGCTTTGCCCAAATCCTGGCTTCCCTTCTTACTGAGCAGGCCCTGGTCAACTTCTTTGACAAGCCTGTAGATCTTGGGGCCAAGATCAGTAATGCTAGGGCAAAGCAGTACCTGGAACGAGGAGGTTCTGTGACAGACCAGCAGGGGGCTCATTGAGCAAACTATCTTTGGCCAAAACCATCCAGTTCTTCTCTGTAGTTCCTCTGCAGTTTGGCACAGGTTTGACTTCTGATTGACCATATTCGTCCAGATGGGAGCTAATCACTGGAACCAGATTTTTCCTTATGCTGATTGTAAGAACACAAACATTTTCTTCAGGGATCAAAGTCCTATGCTTATGAAGTGGAGCTCAAAGACAAGAGAGCTCAACTGATTGAAGAGGAATATGCACCTTGTAACATCTATAGGCTTTCACTGCTTCTGTCACAAAGCACCATGACACCTCTATAGTGTGTGGGATCATTTTAATTATTTTATAATTTCAGTTAAAAATACTTTTGTCATTTTTGGTGACCTACATAAAAACTGTGAATGAGTCAAATTGTTTATTTTGGTCTCTCTGACACACCAGGAAGTTATTAATTGTAGGGACGTTGCTGGTTCAAGTCCCAAAGCTACACAAAGGCCCCCAGAGTCATTGAGCCCCTACACCAGGACAGGACTGAATATAAAGCTTTGGGGGTGTAATTTAAGTTTCCCTGCGGTTTGCTTTTTAATATAGCAGGTATTAAAGTGCTACAACACACAGGGTTTCTGTGTTTTGTGGTCAGTCCAGTAGCCATGGTTACCTTCTTAAGGAATACGAGTTATGATGGACTATTGTCCTGGCTTGAAGGGGCCGTGACCTGGATCTCTTTAAAAACCATTTTTGTGGAACAAGTGACTGAGGTTGAGGATTCTGGAAGCTTCAGTTATGTTTGTAAGAGTTTACATGTTCAAGTAATGTTCCAGTAATTGATTTGCTTAAGCAATCATATAAATTAATTCTTTTTTTTTTTTTCCAAAGCAATATGTTTTTTATATTTCATAACACGATGTGGGACCCCCCCAGTATCGGGTCCCTAATTTTACCGAACTGGGGAGTCATTGGTGTTATTGGAATGTATTAAATGTAGCACAATGTGTCAAAGATTGTGTTGCTTTGTGACTTGCTGGTGTTGTTTGCATTCAGGCTTCATGCAGGCTGATCTATGAAGTGCATCACGGGTGGATGTGTGGGCACCATAGCAGCTGTGCTCATCCTGCGGCTGCCACGTGACCTCAGACAGTCCGGCGATGTGCTGGTTTGAACTGGTTATTAAGGTGACCTAAACCCGACACTGCCCGAGGCGTGTTGGCTGTGGACTGAAACACCCAAAACTCCAGCTTGCCAGAAAGCCGCAGTGTTAGTAAATGTGAGAGTTGATATGTCTGGGTAGACTTCATTGCTGCTAAACAGAGCTTTTTGGTGTGACTTAGGAGCATATGGGTGTTCCTGATAGTGCTGGAGGTAATAACTGAGGATCACAGGTTGTTTAGGCAATTCCCTTAGCACTCGTTCCTGCTCTAGTCTATACCAGACATGGACAATTTCCTCCAATCCTTAGAGGTAACTGTAAAATGAGGGGATTGTGCTGTGTTCCGTTTACCTCGGAAATTGGAGCTGGGCATTGGAAAGCCATTTGGCAATACTAAGGACCAGTCTCAAAAACAGAATTTCTTGCTTGGCTGGATAACTTCTTGGATTTAAGGTACCCCAGCATAAATGGCATTTATCACGGTTCACTTTCATTTAGACTACCTTGAATCTGGCAAGTTATCTCACTCAGCAAGAAATCCTGCTTTCTGAAACAGGCCCCTGGTTTAGCCAGGTTCACTGTTAAACACCAGTTGATAACACACATCATTTTCAGCATGCACTTAATAGCAACATGTCTGCAGGTAGCAGCTGGGCAGTACTATGTCCAAGATCAATTTGAGCCACAAACAAGACGCAAATACTAATAAACAATATAGAACTAAAGCTATCACTTCTGTCGACGATGGCTGCAGCCATCTTGAATTCTTTGAGTTGGAATTCTAACTTCAGGGGACATTCCAGTTGAAATTTCCAACTAGGAATTTGGAAATTCTAACTTCCAGATTCAAACAGAACTCAGCATAATAATGAAGACCACTGTATTAAAACTGCCGAAAAAGGGGGGTGACATTCTAGCCCACTGCTGACCATACTTTAACAATGTCTTGATTGTTGGGGCTAGACTTCCTCTAAAAGTAGATCCATCCCATGTGTACAAATTCTGCAAAAGGGAACTCTACAAATGAATGTGGCTTTGAGATCCATCTAATTAGCAGCATCACCACTGTGGTAAACCATGTTCTTGTACAAACAACTGAACTCAACAGTCACATGCTTTTCCCTATGGAACCTGGAAACACTAATGTAGTGTTTTCTGAGTTTAAAAATAGTTGCTGAAAGGATTCTGGTGCTGACCAGCCATGTGAAAGAATACAAAAACAAACCAGATGTTTTCATCCATTTATTTCACCAGCATCTGGAGAACATTCTAATTCTCATCAACATTGACTGTCTGCATGCCTGAAAAAAACATTTATGTCATTAGTTATCATACACAGTAAAGCAGGACTGCTAAGGTAATACAACAGAAACATTCTAATACATGCACTGAAGAATGGGTTTCAGATCTATGTTGCTGTAACAGATTTTAGAAGAAATGTAACTCAAGAAACTGCACCAGTTCCAAAGAGGCAGGCCTGCAATTTAAGTAACTATATTCTGGGTTGGCAAAAATATAATAATTTCACAAAAACAGGCAGAAAGGGGGCACTTCACATGTACTTATCAGAAGCACCACAGAATCACTGGATGTTGAGAAGGTTGTCCTTGGGAGCTTACCTTTGAATGTTGTGACAGGGACGTACGTGACGAGGGTGTACAGCTTGTTGGGAGAATCCTCATCTTCATTGCGCTTTCTGGACAGTCGAACGCGTATGCGGTACGGCACGTTCCTACACACACACACACACACGTAAATGCGATTAAGTAACTTGTCTTGGGACTGAGCACTGAAGGACTAAAGCGTTCTATGGGAGAAAGTAACACAAAACCCTTTAACATTCAGCTTGTATGACTGGATAAACCGAGTGCTGTAAGCTGATGATATACTGAAGAGCTGAGTGACCTGTTGTCACTCGTCCAAATGCAGCACCGCCTACGGTGGGATAAGCATTCAGGAGACCAGATGACACAAAACAAAGGCAACCAGAGGCCAACAGCAAGATGCTCCCCGTGCTGCAGAGCTAGTGATTATAAACACTGCTATAGGCGCAGGCTGATGGTGCGCACGTCGCATAATCGACGAGCTGCCCAGAAAGCATGCATACCTTTCCCAGCTCACTAAACTGCATAATTATGGGAACTTGGTTCTACGAAGTGAAAAGTTTGCGCAAACACCTTATGACCCATCGGTTCCAGGAACCTGGCCCATAGCATTCCACATTCCCTGAATACTCTTAATATTGCATCTTCTGTTGACGGAATATTGGATACTTGCTTTGTTCGTAAGATGTTACATACCTCTTGTTCTAATATTACTCACACTTGTATCTGGGCATTCATTGGAAGCTCAGTCTAGCTGTACTTATGTCTAGTTGACTCCTTGACACAGGTATGTTTGTGTTATTTGCTTCACTTATACATCGCTTTGAACAAGTGTCTGCTAAATAAAACGTAAACAGTCCAAATCCATGTTTACGGCTCCCTAACGCCGCACAAACAACGTATGGGCTATGCTACTAATGTGAAATGTAATAAGCTCCCCGAGACCTTTAACGGCTGAGAGGAGGAGTGCAGCTCAGCCAGTACCTCACGCCTTTGGTCCACACGGCCTTGTTGAGGCGCGTATCGATGCGGACGTCGGGGGTTCCCATTTCCTTCATGGCAAACTTGCGTATCTCCTTAATGGCACGTGGCGCCCGCTTCTTGAAACCACTGGAAGAAGAAAGCAGAGGCCATCCAGTTCTGCACGGCACCGTTTCTGACAGTCACACGTACACAGTCGGTACTCATTAACATTCAAAATTCATTGAGTTTGCCATTACAGCTTAATTCAGCTGCAACTTAAAGCTAATGGTACCATTTCTGCTGGTGTCTAAAACAACTAGATTCATTTATCTGAGGAGACAATTGCATCATGTAAAATGGTTAACACATGAAAGGCAGGACTCCCAGCAGAAAAGCTCTTAGCAAAATGATGAATCTGTTATTTAGGTCCCTGTTTAATTGCAGCCATATTCCACATTACGCCCAACTTTGATGATCCCATTGATTTCCAGCAGGACATTCAGTATAAACACGTGCCAAATATCTCCATATCGTCTCTCAAGCACTGACATCTTGTAAATTTTACTCATGCTCTTCCCCAAAATATCGATCTTTTCAAAGGGTTTAGCACGTGAAACACATTCTCCAGTGTACTCCAGTGAATCACTGGCGGCACACGCAGTGCGTCAGGCTGCCGGGGACGCCATCTGACGGCTGAGCAGGCCGGCGCCGGCCGGGAGTCGCACTCACACGCCATGGATGCGCTTGTGGATGTTGATCGTGTATTCCCTGGTCACCACTTCATTGATAGCCGAGCGTCCCTTCTTCTTCTCGCCGCCTTTCTTAATTGGAGCCATCTAAGAGAAACACTGCATTTCAGAGCAAAAGCATTTACCAAAGCTTTGTCAACCCCGACAAACTTTCAACATGGAAGACTGCATTCCTTTTTAGTACAAATATATATAGCTCAGGTAAATTATATCGTCATTATAAAACCACAGAAATGGATTTAACTAGACTCTACCCGGCTACCGCCACACGGACAGCTAACGTCTACGTTACTACAATGTCCAAACAAAACAAAGAACTAAAACAAAACGATTTCTAAGCAACCAACCTATGCACTACGGCAAAATCTTACTAGCAATATCACACACACGCAGCTATTCTCCAAGACCTCTTTACACCGCTGTCTCCGCGGTGTTCTGGGTAGCACCAGATCAGACCGTATGTATCATCCACAAATTTTCAATCTAAACTTTCAAATAAACATTGCTCATATCGTCAAAAATAGTCTTATGTTTATATGCGCTCAACGTGTGATATTACAACTACAGTAAGCAAGGATGAATTTGGATTCTTTCAGAAGACATACTTCAAACATACTTACTTTGCCAAGGGAAATGTCGGAAAGGAAGTACTTTGGAATTCTGGGTAAACTAAACCCAATGAAAACTTTTATTTCCGGGTTCCCCGGCCATTACCTTGAAATAAATAACAAATAATTACATCGTATGTATGTTTCATTTAGCACTGTTAGTTGCAGCATGAAAGATATTGAATTCACAATTAATCTGTTTCTTCATCAGGTAAATGTTTTGTAGGAAAGAAAAACCACATTTCCCGTCAGGCACTCGTCGATCGTAAAGCAAATGAAGTGTCGTAATAGTCAGTAAGAGGTTTGGAAGGTGTGTAGGTGAACTAGACTCTCTTCGTTGTTTTGACAGCTTTATAGTAATATTGTGATACGCATGTATTGAAGTCTCTTTTGTAGTAAAAAGACACTTAAAATCGGTTCCATCATTTATTTTATTGTGAAGTGCTCCCTTAATCAAATTTGTTTTACTTTACGACATAAAACTAATGGTGGGACGGATTCGCAAGCAACGAGTTGATCGGTTTCAAGCTGGGATGGCTAAGCGATGAGCCGCTCATTGTGAAAGAAGAAAAAGGCTTCCAAAGACATTAAATTTGAACTTGTAAGCCAGGTATACCAGCAAACGGAAACACAATGACTTTGGCCCCGAAGGAGCTCTCCAATTTATTGGGAATCATCTCCGAAGAAGCCTGCACCAACACATTCGAAAGTCTGTCCAACGCCTTCCACCACTTCTTCGGAAAAGCGGAGCACTTTCGGGTGGGCTCCGTGCTGGTGATGCTGCTGCAGCAACCCGACCTCCTGCCCAGCTCCCCGCAGCGCCTCACGGCCCTTTACCTCCTGTGGGAAATGTACCGCACCGAGCCGCTGGCGGCCAACCCCTTCGCCGCGGTCTTTGCTCACCTTTTAAACCCATCACCTGTCGGAGAGGAGCAGGAGAAGCCGCTCTGTGGTAAGCATACCGAGGCCGACTTTAAGCCGTAACATTTTATATGGTATATGTCTGGTGAGTTGAGATAATAGTAAGAGGGCCACAATCTTGCCATAAATCTTCCAGCATTTTGCAATTTTGGTAATGTTTACTGCTAAGTTAAACTATGCCTCGTTTAGTTTTACAGTTCCTTAAAGCATGTATCGTTTAAGGTGTCAACTGAGTGAAGAGGTTACAAGTCACTTGGAAGTGGGAAATGATTCTGTAATGTGTGCCTTCAGTTTCAGAAAAGGAGCATGCCAATACAAAGCAATGCTTAAGTTTTAGCCAAACGTTTGGACTCCTTTGCCATTTGCAGGATTCCTCCCACCCATCACCCTGCCAGAGAAGTACTTCCTCTCTCAGCTGATGCTGGCCCCACCCAAAGAATTGTTCAAGAAGACACCTCGACAGGTGTCCTGCATGGATGTGGGCAGCTCGCCCCAGTCCATAGATATCAGTGGGCTTCAGCTGGCCCTGGCAGGTAGCTCACTGATGCCGTCTCAGAGCAGTACATCTTCTCCACATGTACATTCACACCCAGCATCAGGAACGACATACATTTATGAGTTCAGCAATGTACACTGGAATGCTCTACTTTGCAGTCAATCAATTACTTCCTGTTTTCTTTAAAAATGGTACATCTTACCTTAGCTATGTTTTGGATTTACCACATCAATTTAATGTTTGACTGCTTAAGTGTCAAGAGTGGTGTACAATAGTGTTTCCCAACCCGGTCCTCGGGGACCCCCCAGACGGGCCACATTTTTGCGTCGCGCCAGACGGTCCATGTTTCTGTGGACTATCTAGGGGTCCCCAAGGACTGGTTTTGGGAAACACAAGTCTACATCATCCTTGGGAATTTAGGAACACCCCCAGGTTAGTAGCATTGAGTATGTGGGCTCCTCTTCAGGAGATCATGGCCTGTTTTCAGTGTGTGAATACCATGGTCCTTCCTTCCCACCTACAGAGCGTCAGTCTGAGCTGCCCACACAGAGCAAGGCCAGCTTCCCTAGCATCCTGAATGACCCTGACCCAGACTCCTCCAATTCCGGCTTTGACAGCTCTGTGGCCAACCAGATTACGGAGGCCCTGGTCACGGGTCCATGTCCACCTTTGGAGAGTGAGTTATCCCAGAATCCAGGATTTCTCCCCATTTTAGTTATGCACACGGGTACCAAAGACAAGTAACCTCATGAATAGCTGAACTTGGTAGTAAAAACTGAAACCAAAGATAACTGTGCCAATATAGTACAGCAGTGGTAAGAGATATGGGAAGCCAGTGTCCTTATGCAGAGAAGGGTTCAGGGGAAAGAATCCCAGCAAATGTGGTCTGTCATATGTCAGATTTTGTCTTGCTGTTGTATGGGCCTTTTATTCAGCCTTTTTATCCCAGCTTGCTTGCTGTCCACTTGCAATCCCATGACGGCGTGTGTCATTGACGTGTCCATCTAGGCCACTTCCGGCCAGAGTTCATCCGTCCGCCACCCCCGCTGCACGTGTGTGAGGATGAGCTGGTGTGGTTGAGCCCATCAGAGCCGGACCACAGCGTGCAGTGGGATCGCTCCATGTGTGTGAGGAACAGCACCGGCGTAGAGGTCAAGCGCATCATGTCAAAGGCCTTTAAGAGCCCACTGTCTGCGCAGCAGCAGTCTCAGGTGAGGGGCTGAGTGCATTCAGTTCAGGTTTTTTTTTTTATATAGCGTCTTTCACAGCAGTGGCAATCTGTTACTACATCATTTATACAAAATGTTTCATTCTCCCCTGACCAATATACCAGGATAGTTTTTCATAAATCCAGACAGGCTTCTCTGCGTCTGGTCTGTGTTTCTAGACCAGCTAATTTGGATTAATTATATTAGTCAAACTAGGCTAAATGGGACCCCTCTAATTTTACCTGTCATTTAGGAGGTAATGTTCAGGTTAACCTGACATTAGCTGGGCCAAGCTCACATTTATAAATGCTGCACAAATATTTACCAGATCTTTATAACGATACAACTTAAAATGTTTTACGATTAAAGTATGCAGTCTGTATTACCTCTTGGTACAGTGCTTTCCATTCCAGTTCTATAATAATATAACTTTTGTTTTGGTCAAAATATCACAGTGCTAAACTGAATTAAAACCTATGCTTTAATCTACCCAAAACTCAATGGCTTGTCATCAGGCACAAAATACAAGTTTGTTTTTTGTCATTAGTATATCGTTTTTTTGAATAGTCTGCTTTAAAGTACAGAGTTCTGATTTTCTTTGACGAAACAGTGGGTCAGAGCCAGAGGGAAGAAAACCGACTGGCCCTTGTGTTAAAAAATTTTGTCTCGTTCACAGCTTCTGGGTGAGCTAGAGAAGGACCCTAAACTGGTGTATCACATTGGGCTGTCACCAGCCAAGCTGCCCGACTTGGTGGAGAATAACCCTCTGGTTGCCATAGAAATGCTGCTGAAGCTGATGCAGTCCAGTCAGATCACAGAGTACTTTTCAGTGCTGGTCAACATGGACATGTCCCTGCATTCCATGGAGGTGGTCAACAGGTAACCACTACTGTACCTTCACCTGTGCTGTGACAGGTCCATGGCCACTGCCAGTGCAAAACGACCAATGTGCAAATTGTAGCATGCAGATGTTTTAAACCAGTGTTTCCCAACCAGACAGTCCACGTTTTTGCTCCCTGTTGACTGTCTGGTAGGGAGCTGGGAGGGATCAAAAATGTGGACTGTCTGGGGGTCTCCGAGTACCAGGTTTGGAAATGAATAACGGCTGTCATGAGAAATAAAGGAAAGATACTCAAATCAGTAACTGCAAAAGCAATATACTAATGTTATGTTTTCATCCCCCGATGAACACAGGTTGACAACAGCAGTTGACCTTCCGCCAGAGTTCATTCACTTGTACATTTCCAACTGTATCTCCACCTGCGAGCAGATCAAAGACAAATACATGCAGGTAGGTCTGTGTGTGTCCATGGACACAACGGTCAGGATCTTGCGCAGTGCTGAATAGCCTTTTGGGGGGAGAAATTTGTTGCTCTGTGAATCTTTCACACTCCCTCAACAGGAGGCCAGGATGGTCCTCTGTAATGCATTTGTAGTATCTGAAAGTGAGAAAAACAGGACACGCAAAAAAGTCTTCATAGGAGCTTTAAGTCAGAACAGTTTTCTCCCCAGTGAGTGGTGAGATTCTGGACTGATCATTTCTGGTTAATATAGTTGATGTCTTAAAAGAGAACCAGTGTTGAAAGATGGGCTCAATGATCTCCTTGTTGCCCTCCTGTTCCTGGCCGTAGAATCGCCTCGTCAGGCTGGTGTGCGTCTTCCTTCAGTCGCTGATCCGAAACAAGATCATCAACGTGCAGGACCTGTTCATCGAGGTGCAGGCCTTCTGCATAGAGTTCAGCCGCATCCGGGAGGCTGCGGGCCTTTTCCGGCTGCTTAAGACACTGGATACGGGCGAGAGTCCCACAGAGCCCAAATCTGCCAAGTAACTTCACTTCAGTTGAATGATTTTGTACCCAGTGGGGTACCGGACCTGCCCCCACCCCCAAATTATTCTCCATTTTTTCCTGTTTACTGGAGTAATCGGCTCATTTAGGATTACTTTGGTTATGCATTGTTTTGTTGATTAAAATTTTACAAAGCCTGCATGGAGTTTTCTTCACATTACTGTAGTGTGGTCTTTTAGTCTGTATGGCATTGTCTCATTTCAGATTTCATATGTATTTACTCAGTGTAAACAGCAGCATCTCTCCTGCTCAGATGACCAGCAACCTTTTACCCCTAAATCCAATATTGCCGTTTAAAACCCAGTGCTGCTAGGTTTGGCCAAAATAGACTGACTTCAAAGCATGTGCTGGCTTACTGCAGCACACAGTGACCATACTTAAGCATTGTTTACAGCTGTGGCATAAGGGAAAAAGTTACTTCCACAATTCCTACTAGCTTTCTGCAGATGTTCACACACATTTATTAACCCAGACAGTACATTCTGTACAGTGCAAAAACTACAGACCAATCTGTCCACTTTATACTCCTGATTTAACAAACAAAATTAGCCCAGGCCAGATACCATGTCCTCAGTCATAAGGCCTGAACTGTTGCTTAATGTCCTACAGCTTCCAGGAAAGATAGCACAGCATTTTATAGTTAAGGTGTCAGTTTGGCAGAAAGCTAAGGGTGGCGGTATCTTGGTCCTCTTGGAAATTTTATTTGAAAAAGCTTGTTTTAAAAACTTTTAGCATGCAGCATTAATGTACACGTCATCTAAACCCTTGAACAAAGTCATGTCTCACTAAATGTTACTGATGTACCAAACAAGCAGACTGCATTTCCATGTTAAAAAAATAAACCTACAAGAGAAACATTCCACTCAGTTAAGGGGAACCAAATTTTAATGCCCAGTTTTAATAACCGATGCACAACATACCTGTATGAAGAGAATGTTCATTATAAAATAATTGTTTAAAAGAACATGCTGCTCTGAGATCAACTGAGGCCACACAAACTGCTCAGGTTTACCTCCCCCTCTGCCATCTGTAAGCAACTCGATCACAGCAGAGATCCACAGGCTGCAGAGGACAGCAGTCTCTATGGAGCATGTCCCACACTGAATCCTGCTTTTTTCCTTTATGGGCAGAGAGTATTTTAGGTTCAGGATTGGCTGATCTGGAGCAGCGCCACCAATCAGGAAGCACAGACTTCGGGCAAAGGTGGGGGAGCCTCTAGTGTCCCCTCAGGCCTCTCCTGCCCCAGGCCATCACTGCTTCCACAGGTCGCCATTTTCCTCTTCAGCAGACGCACACTGAGCCGCAGTATTTCATTGTCCACCGGGGCGGCGCTGTAGATCTGCCTGGTTGTGCCCTGAGACCAGGGTAGGGTTAGGAGCAAACCGCAAAGGGTTCAAAGAAAAGCAGGTCTCTTTCAGCAACATCAGATAAAGCAGTGTTTTAATGGTGCGGATTGTATTTTCTAAGTACTAGCCCAATATTTGAAGTCAAGGTTCATTGATCTTGTCTAGAAAGCTCAAACCAACAAAAAAAAAAATAAAAAAAATCAGTCAGTATTTGTTGCCTGGCTGCATCCGACCACATCAAAACTGAGGCATTAATATGCGTGCATCAATAATCATCTGCAATTGGTAGGCGTGTTCACCTCCACCAATCAGCACTCCGCCCTACAAAGTAATCTGGGTGGGTCACCTTGTCATTCTTGAGTAGCTGCCTGCGGATGGTGATGTCCCTGCGGGCACACAGGGCCTTGCAGCAGGGGCCGAGGTTCCGCAGCAGGCCTGCTCTCTCCTCCCTGCGTTTCAGGGCGGCCATGTTCAGAGCCCCCAGTTCATGCTCAAATAATCTGTCTGCATCTGACAGAGACGGAGAGCACAGGTGATTCACAAAGTGGTTCGGCTGTGACCTCTGAACACTGTATCTTAGGCTCAGTGTAGCCCAACTTAGGCTATTACAGCCAACATCTCTCCCGTGAAGGTGATGCCCTGTTGAAAGCTTATGGCCTGACTTCCACATCCCCCCACATCCTGCAGTTATACTCCAGTCTTCCCATAACTGCCCCAGTGAATCTACAGCTTACTCCGTACTGGTATGGGTTTGCTTACAAACTTAACAGTGCGCAGAGACAGACAGACTGACCTTTGGGGTCATCCAGCTCGCCCCGGCAGGCCTCGCGGACCCTGTCGATGAGCTGGGGGCCAGCCAGGCGGCGGGAGACACCAGCCCGCAGCAGCACGGCCCCTGGGGTAAAACGCAGCAGCGCCGCCCCTGGGGTGCGGGGCTCCGACGGCTGCTTGGGCATCAGACTGGACCAGTCCACGTCGATCACATCCCGAGGCCCTGAGGTCACAAACAAACGCACACACGGCGCTCAGCCAGGTTTTGGTATCTAAAGCACTGTGGCTCATGTAGTAGTAACACGGAACTGATTAGCCGATTAGGTGCAGTGACATCATGCCGAGACGCAGCAGGCTTGTTTCTAAAACTGAGCTCCCGTGTGAGATGGTGAACCTGCAGAGGGAGCCCGTGGGTCACCGACTCCCTGCTTCCTTAACCTTCTCTCACCACAGTCAGTCGTCTGACCCTGTGACTGTTAACAGCCTGGGCTTTCCGACATTGCTGCAGTTTCATTCTGCCCACAGAAACTTCTGCATTTTTAAAAACTGATCTTTGATTTGGAGAGGGGAACCCATCAGGGTAAATTACAGCTAACGGTAGGAAACTGCAGGAAGATACGCTGGCATCGTTCACACATCAAGCGGGGCCGGGACGTGGCTGCACTGCCGCCCGCTGGGAAGGGGAGGAGCGCAGAGTGGTGCTCTGCCGTACCTGAGATCTTATCCTCCTCCTGCTGCTGCTCCTCTCTCTTCTGTGCCGTGCTGTCGGCCAGAATCTCGTCCAGCTCGTCATCGCTGATGGGCTCGTACTCCTCCCCGCCAGACGCCGCAGACTGCGTGTCCCCCCCCTTCCCATCGTCCTCATCTGCTCCCACCAACAGATAAAAAAAAAAAAAAAGTGCAACGAACCGCAGCTTACAGCCAGGCTAATATTTACAAAAGAACACGAGACCAGCATAAAACAGGAACAATGCAGCACAGCCAATGTATCAGCTAGCAAGAGCGCTCTGCTGTAGCACTGCCAGAGCCTCAGCTATGACTTTAAAAAGCACGGAAAACAAGAACATAAAACAGTGATAAGAAGCAAGAGGAAGACATTCAGAACTTCTGAGCATATCTGCATCTACTGATTTTAAATCCATTGCCTCCATTCAAATGTGTTTGATAACAAAGAACCATTTGATCTGTAATGCAAATATTTGCTCTATAAAGGGAAGGATCTGTTACGTGTTGCAGGGCATCAGCCAGTTCCTATGACAGACCGACAGACGGGACAGCTGGGCCAGCAGGCGACTGATGACTGGCATGCAATGGCGGGGCTCTTTACCGTCTGCGCTGTCCGCCTTCTCCGCCTCACACGACTCTTCGAGGCTGCGTGCCCCATCTGTGCTTTTCTCTCCCTCGCCAGAGGCGCCCTCCCTGGCTAGGGGCTCAAACTCGGCCCGGTCCGGCTTCACCTCCACGTGCAGGGGGAGTCCCAGCAGCAGCCGCTCGCGGTCATGGTCACGATCCCGCTCGCGGTCACGATCGTGCAGCAGCCCCTCGGCCATGTGCCTGTCTCTCTCCAGCTCCACTTCCCGCTTACGCAGCTCCCTGAGGTCCCGCTCTCTGATTGGCTCGCGCCCCCCACGCATCATCACTGGCGGAGGGTCCCGGTTGCGCCCGACCCAGTCGCGGGCTTCAGGTTCGGCCCGCTCCCAGTCGGCCCTCTGCTGCTGCCGTGGGTCCTTCCTCTCACGGTCTCGGTCAAACTGCTCTCGTTCGCGGTCACGATCCTTCTCCCGCTCACGGCTGTCGTAAGATCCCGCCCGGGAGCGCGCCTGCCGCTCCGACTCCGGAGAGCTGCGCCGGGAGCTGTGGCTGCGGGAATCCTGCCGATCTGGAGCAGAGGTGGGGGTCAAGTTAGCCAGACACCCTCATCATACATATCAAGGTTTGTCATGATCATCTGGAGTTACCATACATGGACTGTTAGGTTTATAGACCAATGTGTAATGACTTAAGGCCAATTCATACTTCACTCTTCCAGGTGCGCTTTCGGTTGAGGGTGTCGCATATCTAATTTTTCATACTGTTCAGATATTATACAAAAGCGTACGATATTTTAAAAAGCAAAACTATTCCGGCATTTTGAAATCTTGTGCAGGCTAATTCTGTTGTAACAATTTCAAAATACCGCAGTATGCCATATCACATAATACCAGCAGAAGTATTTGCCCTCCCCTGGTCTGGCAGAATACCAAATGTAGTATGAACACTAGCTGCCGCACACATGACAGTCTGCAGCCCGAAAGCACATGTGGAAAAGTGAAGCATGAAGTGCCCTTTAGTTCAGGGACATTTCAGACAGCTTGTCAATGCAGTTTCTACAGTACAAGTGAGAGAAGCTGTTCAGAGAAGCAAGTGACAAGAAAGTCAGGCCAAAGAGTCTATCAGTCTATCTATGTAAACTATCAAAGAGTACATGTCACCACAGTGAATTGAGGAGGTGCTGCAGCTGGTCAGCATGCACTAGTCACATGTTAGAGACACGTTCTGTGGTGCAGACTGACCTGAGGAGGTGCTGCGGCTGGGCTCGCCCCTCTTCAGCTGGTCGATACGGGATTTCCTCTCTGATGCACTAGCCTCTACAGCCATGCTTCTGTCCCGATCTCTTTCCCTCTCCCGCTCTCTCTCCCTTTCACGCTCTCTCTCCTGCTCCCGCTCCCTGTCACGAGACCCTGCACCCTGGAGGCGCCCCCTCCTGGAGTGCGGGCCCGGCTGTTCATCGCCACCGCGGTGAGCGGACTCGCTGGAGGGTGACCTCACCCGCCGGGAGGATGATCGGCTGCGGTTGCTGCCCAGGCTGCTGCTGCGCTGGTGCTTGCGTAGGAGGTGCTGCGGGATCAGGGGCTGCAGCGGCAGCTGGGGCTGCATGAGGGGTGCAATGGCGGGCGGCTCCTGTGGCAGTAGCGGTGCAATGGCAGGCTCTGGTCTTTCACGGGCACCACGTGACATTCGTCGAGCTGCCTCAGGTGCCGCCTTTTTCTCTGGGGGGGCAGATGAACTTGCTGGCACCTCACCGCGCTCTGGGACGTCCTCGTCTGACCAGTCACTGAAGGCGGCATCTGTCCTGGGGACAGGGGGCTGGTCCACGGCGGCTGGGGGCTTCTGGGAGGTGACGCCGGTGGAGGGGCCGTCCTCCTTGGCTGCTGGGGGCGGCGTCCGGGGTCCCCGCTTCCTCTTGGAGTGGTGGTGGTGGTGCGTCTCCTCGTCAGACACGTCAGACTCGCCCCCCCGGGAGTGCTTGCGCTTCTTCTCCAGCGCCTTCTTCTTGGGCACTTTGCGGGGGGAGAGGAGAGGAGCAGGGGTCTCCTGGGAGGTGGCGGCGTCGGAGCCGAAGCGTTCAGCGGGGGGAGCGCCCCCATCCTCCTCCTTGCGGATCCTCTTCAGCCCCTTCTTCTGAGACTTGATCTTCTTCTTGCCCTCATCATGGCCCACTGCTGTTGCTACCTCCTTCTCCTCGAGGCCAGAGACGGCAGAGGCAGCCGGAGGAGGCGGCTCCGGTGGCTCTTTGCTGTCCAAGTGGTCGTTCCCACCACGCCGGTCTCCTCCCCGGGCCTGTGGCTCCTCATGCCGGCCCCTGACCCCGCCAGAGTCTCGCTTATCGGCCTTGCGGTCGTCGTCCCTCCAGCGGCTGGGCTTCTCCTCCATGAGAGCTCGGGGGGGAGAGCGGGGCAGCTCCTGCGGGCGCACCACCTGACTCAGGAGCCTGTGCTTCTCACCGCCTGGAAAGAGAGTGTTCACGCACGCACACACACACAGGGAATTAAATCACACATCAGCAATATGCCTCATATGGCCGAGTGCTACGCAGTATTTTAAGGAAGCTGTTAGATAGCCATTCAGCAATGCTGACAGACTTTCCTGGGTCTGCCTGCAAGGGGGTCTGATGCTAGGACCTGCTCACCTTTCTCCTCTGCACTGTTGTAGCCATCGCTGTCAGGGGGGCTGGCCTCCCTGGCTCTCTTTGGGGAAGGTCTGGGGCTGGACGTGCTCTGCATACGCTGCCTTTTCCTGCATGGGTAACAAACAGGTAGGCAAATTTAACTTCACAGTGAAAGTAGGAGCCAAGATTCGCCCTCTGTGGCCAGGGATTACAAGGGAATGGAAACTGGGTGCAGCATGGATGCCTGCAATTTTGACCTGTCTGGAAAGTATAGTTAGGATGGCGGGGCCCATTCAGCAGTTGTCCCTCCCATACCGTGCCAAATAATGGCATAAAACAAGGAGCCAAGACTAAATAACCAGTCAGAAGCCACAAAGAAGACAGTTCCAGGCATCAGCCAGCCTGTGGAGCTGACCTGCTCTTCCGGTCCTCGTGGGTATCCCTGACGGAGCGCTCATCCCGTGGGTCATCCCTGCGTTCACGGCGCTCCTCACGGCTCTTCTCTCGCTCTTCCCAGTCGCGCTGGCGTTCCCGCTCTCTCTCCTTCCTCTCACGCTCACGCCCCTCGCGCTCCCTCTCTCGCTCCTCCCGCTCGCGCTCCCGTTCCTTCCTCTCACGCTCACGCTCCTCGCGCTCCCGTTCCCGCTCTTTCTCACGTTCTCGCTCCCGCTCTTCACGCTCCCGCTCCCGCTCTTCACGCTCCCGGGCACGCTCCTTTTCCCGCTCCCTCTCCCGCTCCTTCTCCCTCTCCTTCTCACGCTCCTTCTCCCGCTCACGCTCCCGCTCTCGCCTCTCCCGCTCCTCCCTCCGCTCATCGGCCCGGTCCACTCGCCGCTCGTCCCGTCGCTCCTCCCTCTCTGGCTCCTCGCTGCGGCCCCGGTGCCTGTTTGAGGGGGGAGAGACTAGGAGGGGATAAAAAAAAAAAAAGCAGAGAGTCATCTTGCGGGCCCCACTACTCCACTTAACAGATGCTGCTGCCACGGATCCCTGTCACTCTCTTCAGTGCATCTCAGATGTTACCACGGTGACGGGGTATTTTGCAGGGCCTGTAATGTGTCCAGAACGCTATACACTTTTTACACTTTTTAGGCAGCTGTAAAGCAATCATAATGCTACAAGTTCTGATACAAGCACCCGGCAAAACATTCATACAGCACTTCAACACAAAAGGGTTCTGGCAGAGGGCTCCCCAGCCTTGTGCTGCCAGGGATGTTATATCCATCCAATGAGCATAACCCAACACTAGCAGCCAATGGTAGCTTGCTGAGGTTAGCACCTTCAAAATGGTCTTTTGCAGCTGCCACACACCATGTGAGAACCCACACAGCTGGATGACTGCGTAAAAATCAAACCAACCAAGCAGCAAGGACACACCCTATCAAAATGGCACATTTTACAGCCGCCCAGCTCTCCTGGGGGAACTCAGGTATGGGCACCTTTAGATGCCACTGCGCCCCTGCTATATCACGGGTTTTTTCCTGATGCATCACAGTTCTCTGCGTATCGCACACTTTGCTTGTAGTCCGATTGTTGTGAGCAAATTTTTTGTAAACTTTTCATTTTGTTTTAAGCCCTACGATTTAAGGCTTAAACTATAAAAAAATGTTTATATGAATATATATTTCTATATCACGGATTTTCACCTATCACTGATGGGTCTCCATGAAGTTACATTCCATGAAGTTTCCTCCAGCTAATCAATGCTCCACCTTGACAGGTTACTGTGACTGTAAGCACCCAGGAAGAGCACTCTGTATTGATGCACACAGTACAAATGTGAGCCAATCATGAAGCAGCTCAGAATTCAGATGGAGGGGAAAGTGAGAGCCAATCATGAAGCAGCTCGGAATTCAGACGGAGAGGAAAGTGAGAGCCCCGGCCCCGGATGCCCCACCTCTGTCCCGGCGCTCGCGCTCCGTGTGGCCCCCCCGGCGGTCGTACGAAGAGTCCCTGGCAGGCTCCCCACGCCGGTCCCCGTCATATCGGTCACGCTCCCGCTCAGTGCCGCTCCGGTCCGTGCTTCGCTCGGGGTAGCTGCTGGCCCCCCCACTGCTGCGCGACTCCCAGTTATCATGGAAGGAACCTCCCCCATTGCCACCTTCAAACTGGGAGCCCCGGGAGCTGCGGACCCCTAGAAGACACGGTAGAGACCCCCTCCCCAGTGTGAGAGGAGCCACACCCTAAGCTTTAGAAAACAGCATACACACACACACGCCCAGCTCCCTGCCTCTCAGACAGCCTTAAAACCAACACCCATTACATATTACACACTCAATTTTGAAGGAACTCGGCTGAACTTATGGAGTCTAGACAAAATGACACATATAATGCAATGTACACAGTACGATTCCTGATGCAGTGCCGCCGGCTGCGGACTTGTGAGCAAAGCCATTATTCACAGGTTACGCTGCACCTGAACGTGCCGACGGTCACACCACCACGTACGATCCCAGCCCCACCTTTGTCGGCAGCCTCAGCAGCGCGGCCCCGCCCCCTTCCAGGCCTCTCTGAGCGGGACTCTGCCCGTGACTCCACCCTGGCCTCAGGGCGGCCGCTGTCCTCACGGGCGTGGCCACGTCCATAGCCTCGCTCCTCCAGGGCAGGCTCTTCCTTCCGCTTGGAGTCCGCCCGGTCACGCTCCCTCTCGCGCTCCCTCTCGCGTTCTCGCTCGCGCTCCCGGTCACGCTCGCGGTCCCTGTACTCCAGCGAGTCTCTGCCGGAGCGGCCGTCGGCGCGGGTCTCCCTGCGCTCCCGGGCCTCCCGCCGCTCGCGGCCCTCCCGGTCCTCACGCACTACGCTCTGCTCCGCTTCGTAGCCACGCTCCTCATGGCTGTCCTTCTCCCGCTTGCCACGGGACTCTGACACAGAAAAGAGAGAGACCTCTTAAAAACACAGTAAAGAGGAATGACAAACAGGAAATCACATGATGCTAAGATGACAGCTGAGTTCCACAAGATTACAGGAGATCACTGTTACCCAAGCCAGTACTCGGGGAGTCCACAGAGTGTGTGGCAGGGAGCTTGGAGGAAGCAAAAACGTGGATCCCCGAGGGCTGGATTGGGAAAAGCCAAAGTAAATTATTATATATAAATGATACTCATCAAAAAAGGTGGGGAGACCAAATGACCAGCAGTGAATCTCCCCAGGTATGTGTGTGTGCGTGCCGGGGTCACCCATCATCAGCTGCTTATTCACTCCCGACCATTTACTGCCTTTAATTTACTTGATACTAATCTGCAGGTGAGCAGTCAACAGTAACCACCCAGGTCCCAAATGAGCTGCGTGGCAGGAAGCTTGAAGGTACCGTCTCTGTGCTCGTGGCGCCGGTCATGAGCGGCTGGACTCCTCTCCCTCTCGGAGCGGCCCCGGGAGCGGTTGCGCCCGGGACTGAGCCGGCGCGGTGGAGGCGATGAGGTGGTGGCGCTGACGGGGCCACGCTGGGCCGGTGAGCGAGAGCGCCGACCCGGGGGCGGGGAGCCGGACTCCCGCAGATAAGCCGGGGTGGCGGACGAGCCGGAGCGGGACGAGGGGGAGAGATGCCGGGCAGGTGAGGGGCTCCGTCGGCGGCGAGGAGGGCTCGGGGACCTGCAGTCAAACAGGACTTACTGCAACATTACAGAGAAACCTCCAAAAAACCTTCACTCTGAACGACTGCACAGGTATATCTACAAAGCAGAGAAAAAATAGGAACCAAGACCAAAGGAAGCAGAGACGTGTCTGTGTGGAGGCACACTCTGCTGCTCATTACCGGTGTGGGGGAGAGGACGCAGGGGCAGGGAGCTTCTGGGCAGATGGCCGTGGCGAATGCTGCTTGGGGGACACCTCCCGGGGTGGGGGGGAGGCGCTGGCCGATCTCTCCTCAGAGGTGGCTGACCTCTTGGGCTTGTGGGAGCTCTCGGAGCGATCGCTGTGGCACAGAGACAAAGACACGGGTCTGAGAGGCAGAAGCAGAGCCGGAGAGCACAAAGCTATTTGAAAGGATAACCTTTATCCATGCGAATGGATGTGTGCATATGCTGAACCACTTGCTTTCTGATCAGAGAAACAGACATCAAGGGTCTTGAACCAGCAACCACAGTAGTACGTCCCTTCCAATTTACATTATAAGCATCTGATTGGATGCTGGAAGTTTCACCCAGGTAAGAGGTACAAACTAAGGTCACAGATAGATGGGCTCCCGTTTTTATATATAATTGAATGCCTTCAAAAAGTAGGATAAAAGTCATTCTCAGTGGGATTTGAATGTACAGCCTACTGGCTGAAAAGGCACTTGCGCAGGCACTTCCTGGTGTGCGTGTGTGTGACGGTGGCAGCGGAGGTGGTAACGGCTGCACACACCGGCGCTTCTCCTTCTTGTCCTTGTGCTTCTCTGCGTCGCGCCCCCGCTCCTTGCTCTCTTTGGGCTTCTCCTCCAGCTTCTCCTTGTTCTTGTGCTTGCCCTTGTGCTTCTTGCCCACCACGGGGCTCTCTGCCGTGGCCGGGGGAGGGGGCGGGCTGGGAGTGCGGGGACCCTTCTTCTTGTTGTGAGCCGCCTTGGAGGGCCTGGGAGCAGGGTTAGGGTAGTGTGAGGACGGGGACGGGACCTTTAACCACGGCTACGCTGTACTTATGGCATCAATTTAATGCAGAAGTCGTCTAGTTCCCCCCCTGACCTGCTCTGGTCCGACACGGGGGAGGAGATGACAGATGCCTTCTCCTTCTTCCCGGAGCCTGTGGCTTTAGCAGTGGCCTTGCGTTTCGGAGACCCACTGGACTTCCGGGAGGAAGGGGAGCCTTTGGAACTGCTGGGCTCAGGGGAAACCTGCGAGGGGGGGGGTGAGGTGGAAGCACATCATTACAAAGAGCAGGAGGCTTCCAGTCTGGGCCTGCTGTGTTAAGAGCTGCAGGAACCGAGCACTTTCAAGTGACTGCTCTCTGTACCTTCGACAGGCTGCTGGTCCGGCTCTTGTTAACCGGTTCCTGAAAAAAAAAAAGTATTTTAGTCTCATATAGCTCACTTCTTTAATATTAGCCACAGCCCCCCAACAAATGCCACCATTCTGGCTTAACAGAAATAGAAGTGAATTACTCACACCAAATCCATAAATAAGAATGTCATAAAATGAGCGTGAGAAGACATCATAACAGAACATTAACTTGAAAGTTACACTGAATATCTGCAATTTTAGCACAGGCACTCCATGTGACTGGTGAGGCTCAGTACAAACTGCTATGGAGCCACAGGCATAGCAGCTGGAGATGTGGCCATGACCTGAACAGTGCTATAAAGATATGAGGTAGTCTGCACTCTGAATAGCCAGTATTACTGGCTGAGCCCTAGACGGTATCTACAGGCAAGACCCAGGTGCAGCAGCATTTAAGGACTGTGTGCACGCATCACCATCTGGGCTGTTTCTCACCTCTTTCTTGATAACAATCTCCTCCCTCTTGTCCATGTTCTCCTGTTCCAGCTTCATCAGCTCCCGCTGGATCTTCTGCCTCTTCATCTCCAGAGACAGCTCGTAGTCGTAATCACCGTCGCCGTTATCAGAGTCTGACGGGTAACCAGCAAAGGCAGAATTACTGGCATGTGCCTACTCAGGTGCAGCAAAGATTCAGAGCTAGTTAAACACACTTGTCATTTTTGGCACCTATGCACCAAAAATGAAGAGCTTGAAAGTGACATGCAAAAGTATGGTTAGAAATTACTGGGTCACTCGGCAATCGCTGATTTGTAGAATGCCATAAAAACAATTACTATTAAAGGAAATTACTGATGTGTCTTCTATCGATGCTTTAACAGCATCATTTGCTTTGTCACCTTCATTATGAAGTTTCCATTCAATGTTTTATTTCTCAGGTGGATTAACTTTGCATAGTTTTACAGACCTGGCCACCTTCAGGGTCAGTCCCCCAACCTCCACTAACCTTCCCGGTTAGCTTCCCACTCTGCTTGCTCTTCCTCGCTGGCAGGTGTGCGCTCTTTCGTTATCTTTATATCCTCCTTTTCCCGATGTCGGCCTCGGGAGGAATCTCGCTGCTACGCACATGAGAATGCAAGAGCCATTAGCCAGACAAGGTATAATCCATAAAAATCCCAGACAAATTCATGATTCACTCGACTCTCACACGATCATTCTCAAGACAGCAGTCACAGTTGTACAAGCTGGAAAATGAGGCATGGGACGCAAGCTTAGGGCTGATCACCCTAAAGCTGGCCGCCTATGGTGAGGGTGTATAGTGTGAAGGGCCGAAACACCCCATGAGCCAGAGGAGCCCTACTGATGATGCATCCCAAATTTTTCAACCTACACCAAACTTCTCCAAGTCTAACATTCACCATCCACCGACAAGCTTAACAGTGAACCTATTGTACGTGCTTGCACAAAAAAGAGAAGCACCTCATCTTTGCACAAAGGAAAGTAACATCTTATCCTGTGTTTCGGAATCCATCACTGCAAATAACTCGCTTATTTCTGAATGTAACACTTAAAATGCGGGGCAACCCCAGCGAGGCACCGACAACTCACTCTGGCTGTAGGGGACGTTGTCTCTTCTGTATCTCTCTTCTGGGCATCAGGCTCCACATCCTGCCTCTTGTTCTTCATCCTCTCCCGGAGATCGCCAGTGGGCCTCTCTGATGACCTGCTTTCAACGACATACAGGGCGACTGTAAGAATCACAAGATCAACAGCTGTTGAATGAGTCAGCCAACATTGCAAGACAATGACTTTTTTTAAATTATCATATGTGTAGTTACACATATATAATACATTTACAACACGTGAAAAGTGTACTTATAAGAGTGTACTTTTGATGAAAATAATCTTAGTTGATGTACAACTGCCGAGCACTTTAAAATGTCAGAGAACGCTGTGGACAGCCCTTGATGTGGTTCAGGTTCTGACGGAGTGGTGGGCACACCTAAAAAGCCCCCCAATGCAGACCCACCTTCGATATGTTCCACTGAAGCCTTTGCCCCTGGCCTGAGTTCCATGTGTGTAGCGACAAGTGTTGCCGTAACTGCAATTCCCAGTCTTCAGCCAATTTCTACAGTGTGTCTGAAAACAGAAAATATAAGAGCAATACCTGAAACACAACTGGATTATAAACAAAAAAAAAACTTCCTGCGGTTATGCTTTGACAGTGTGACAGAATACCATATGACCACCAGTCAACTATGTATACGTCAAAAAGTCATAGAAAAACCCAGAGGAAATGCAGAACGTTAAACAAGTGTTATATTACCCTATACAGTTAGAGAAATGTGTCGTATTTCCATCATGTACTTTTACAGTCTGGATTCCCCGAAGTGACCGCTTGCTCCTGGCATGACATAAAGCGCATCACGTCATGCATGGTGCCTGCCTGTCGGCACAGAGTGCTGCCGATGGGCACCTGCCTACCTCAGCAGCATTACTTCCTGTGCTGGGGCCGAGTCTTTCAAACACGCTGGGCCGGCGCGAGGGGGTTGGGGTGCCGCTGCTGTCAGATATAGTCTTCGAATTCTCCACTGTTACCTTCCGCCTTATCTTGGACATTCTGCAGGGCTGCAATCACAACACTGACGTCTCAGCTCCAGCCATCAACACGACCACGTTAGACATGTAAGAAAGAGCAATACCCTATCCCAACACGACCGGTGTTCTGTCGAAATGAGCTACTTTGTCGAATTATCCTACCGTAGTGTAATCGATAACCCTAACCCTAACTCTAACCCTAACCCTAAACCCCCTAAAATCCTTACCCTAACTCAAACCCCTAAAACCTAACCCTAATCCCAAAACGGTGGAACTGCACATGCGCTAAAAGGCTCGATAGTGCGTCTCGATGGGTAGTTCATCTCGTCAGAACACCGGACAGTAATGATACCAGTCATGTGGCCATCTATCTAGACTTCATATAAATATAACACAACATGTTACCAAGGACATTAAATACGATCGGTACAAAGAAACCTGCTACAACACTAACTGAATGTTTACTAGAATGAGCCATAACAACTGATGGTCATGGTAAACTAAATGGTAGTCAAGTGTAATCATAGAGCGCTAACGAAGAAGATCAAACTATTACCTCTGTAGATACAGCAAGAACAACAGTTGCAAACTAGACACCTAATACATATGCATGTAAACCGACTCGATAACAAACGAATTGTACTGAATGTCTCTTGCAAATGAGAAATAGACATAATACGAGACCTGCAACTAGCCACATATAAAGTCGTACTGTCGGTAGGCCACTTCTATTACGCAACGTGTAAACGCATCACCGAATACCGAAACATCCAAACTGCACGTTTTGTTTCCAGCCATCACGAAAACATCCCCTCAGATACAAACAAATGCACAAACAGACAGTGCCACAGTCTCACGTTACGCGGCCGCCCAGAAGACGCGGCCTTCCTCACGACCGAGCCTGCACGGGACTCACCGCTAGCTCTGAAATGCCCCCGAGACTCACCCAAAATAATTAATGTGCGGCCGCGTCCAGTTTTACCAGCTTTCGAGAAGTGAGCAGATGAAATTATAATACGAAATATTGCATTTCAAAATCGGGGACATCCCGGTGAGCGTTCATCGTCAGGACTCCCAGCACTCCGAAACACCAACCCAGCTTGAATGGGGCGCGGTGGATTGTGGGGAAAATGGCCCCGCCGAAGCCTGACGGGTGACATCAACGGGTGCGCGTAGTGGTGGAGGGTGGAGAGAGTGATCCCACAGCGCATGCGTTGAGAGTACGAGGCCACTAGTACCTCAGAGGTAACAGTTTGATGTTTACGTTAGCAGTCTGAGATTACGCTTGATGAGTGCAATGCATATATATATATACTTCCTTATATTTTTTCTTTCCTAATTGCACTTCACGATACAGCAAGAGGGTAGTGAGCCATCGAGAGAAATTTCAGAACTTGAGTAACCGATGTGTGCATCCTTATGGGTACTGTATAGGCAATGTCCTGTTTTTCGAGTCTGACGCTTTTATTTAAAATTGTACTCTAGTCAATTTGAAAGTCAAAAAATTAGAATGACGTTTGGAAACCTTACATTAAATAAAGTGTATTTCATATGATTATGTGTGTTCATTTTAATGGTATTATCTTGGGAGATTTTGGAATTGAGATTCATCTTTTGCACATGCAGTCTGGCTTAAATTTTCTGTTTTTTTTGAGGAAATTTCGCAGTTGAAATACAAAATACTTCCAGAATATATAAGATAACATACGCTTTATTGATCCCAGGGGGGATTCATTTCCATACAGCAGCAAAGAACAATGTGGAGAAACTTTCTGAGGGGCAGGTGCTCAAAGTTTTAAAAATGGTCACTAATTTTAAAGTTCACTTAAAGTTCGCATTGAATAATTTAGGCAAAAGGTGCAGATGCGCCGACATTTTTCTTGTAGCTGCAGTACATCTGCCACGCGTATCAATCCTGATTAAATGATACATGACAGATAATTTACCCTGCATTTATTTCAATCAAGGGATTGTTTTCTGTGACCACGTGGCCTAATGGATAAGGCGTCTGACTTCGGATCAGAAGATTGAGGGTTCGAATCCCTTCGTGGTTAGTTTTTGAGCAGACAGGAAAGTTCTGGTGTTTAGCAAAATGGCGTGTGATTATCTGCATAATTGTGTGTTTGTGTATGTGGTGCGTTGCACTGGCATCCTGTATAAATTGATCCCTGGATAGCTTGTGGTACAGGACAAACAGTTGGGAAATAGACTGCAGGTAAGAAATGCCATCTGGAACACTGCTTACCTGTTCGAAGTATCTGGTGGATAAGTATGGAAAAGTTATGCTAGATAATATTTTCACAAATTTGAAGTTAATGTTTTAGAAAGCTGGGAAACTGTAAAGGGTCCCTGTGTGTTATTGGTACTTGGTGTGTTCGCGATTGCTGTGTGTGTCCGAGCTTGCTTCTTGCGTGAACCCTGTCCGATCCGTGCGCGTCGTTACCACAGGATCTGTAACACTTAAGGCCAGCTTTTTGAAAAATAGCCGAAAATCCTCAGCTGTTATGTGAAAGTTATTCTAATTTTTTTTTAATTATTTCCTCTGGAGGATGGACAGTCATAGGTCCCCGCACCTACTTGTGGCGGGGATGAGATTACCTATATCGAGACAAAACTAGCCGAGTCAGAGGGAATCGATCGCCCATTCCGAAGACACAGGACAAATTATGTCCCATATTGCTTCAAAAAGAGAAACAGTATTTAATTTTAACTTCCGTCATCCCACTTCTGACACAAATGTAGTGCCAGGCAGATCAAGGCAGATTACAAATTCCTGCGATCAGGGAATGCCAATCCATGCTGGCACCACAGTATTATCTATATTAGATGGAGTTGACTGAAACTAACACTTTGTTTCTGGTTAATTAATACATTAAACATGTACTACTACATTATGTGAGCCCCCTCAAATAGTCTTACCAATCATGGAAATGTATGTTGCAAGAGAATGAAAAGGATAAGTGTACTTTTTCTGAAAAAGTTTATTCAGTGCTTGGTTCCATTGCCTCAATATCAAGCCATAATTATATTTCATTGGATCCTGAAACATAGTTGCTGGATACAGAAATGCAAAAGAGTTTCTATGTAAATACGACAATGATGAGAGAAAGCTTTTGTAAACATTACTGATGAAGCCAAACTTCAGGGCAACTGCCCAAATCAAATATGAGCTGAAAGAAACTCAATGCAACCTCAAAGCTAGCAATGTCCTTTTCCTTCAAAACATCATTTCTTAAGACCCTAAAAACATACAAGTCAACGTATTGTTCTGAGGAGTATCAATCTGTAGCACTGTAACTGTATGTTTGCATGGATGGGTGTGTGGATGATTAATCCAGGAGTGGCTGGTGAAATTCTGCTGACAAACAGCTTTTTGGATTTTTCCTCATGCCCTCTTCATCCCCCTGGCCATCAGACAAGCAAACACAGTCATCACCATCTTGGGCTTGACCTCCACCAGGTCCTCTGGAAGGGCGTATACCCGTGCCCCAATCTTTCGTGCCATAGAGATGGCATACCTGGCAAAGAAAACACCAGAAAGAGCATGCATCAAAAAGTGCCGATCATTTCGTCTGAGACTGACATGTGAAATCAGATGTGTAAGTTGAGACCGGCACAAGAATCACAGACCCAGACTGATCTTGTATATTTTTAACTATGCAAATCACAAAGGGGACCTGACTTATATTAACCTAGTTTGAGTCATTTTAGGACAGTGGAGAAACATCTGACACTCTTCAGGACTAGAAACTGGACCAACAGACGCCTGATGAAACACTGAATCATATGATTGAATATTGATGGCATATTGTAAGCGACAGAAGGTCTGACTCAGCCATTTGGGAGCTGACATTATACTGGGTTAGGAACTGCGAGGAGGAGGGGGTCTCGTACTTGGCATTGTTGAGCTTCTCGTCATCAGACAGGTCCTCCATCTTCAACAGGTCATACCGGATGCAGCCGGGTTGGATGGCATCGATCAAATCCAAGACAGGCATGCTGCTGCTGATGGATGGATCCTGAAAACCCAAACATGGACATGTAAGAGAGTTAATCCACGATATAAAAAAAACTAAAAGAAGTAAGCATCAAGATATCATCTGCATTTTGCAGAATGCTGAGCCGATGCCTTCATCCTTTTGCAAAGGAGCATATATCACGCCACACCCACCTTAAAGCCAGAGATGGTGGCCTTGCCAGCCGCTGTCAGTGTACTGTTGACCCAGGAAACAATGGTGTCATCAGTAACCTTCTGCCCATCTCCCAGTTCCTCCAGGATATTCAGAGTGTACCTGAGGGACGGTGAGAAAGGTGGACGGACCAGTATGAGGAAGTGTTATTAGTCTCAAATGGGGGCACTAAGAGTCAGGGAGAGAATCAGCACACAGTGACGATAAGCACCACATCAGCTGAGATCTGTCAGACAGCGCAGGGCACAAACGCTTCAGGAAGCATCTGCATGGACACACTGCGGGCGTGTTTCTGGGGGCTACCTCCTCATCAGCTGCCACAGCAGGGCCAGCGTCAGCGTGCGGTTCCCCTCATGCAGGTCCTGTCCAGCGATGCCCACCAATGAGAACTTGGCTTGGTTCTTCCCGAGGTCCACTGCATAGTTACAGTTCTCCAGCTGTGGGGTACAGAGTGTCGGTTACAGTTGAATCCATCTGCTTCAAGGGACATTATAATATTCTGTTGCTAGGGCTAATACCTCTATCCAAACCAACTTACATATTTTTAAGTTTAATCATTATACTTGCACTCTATTCATAAATCTCACTACCACTCACTATGACATTGCACTTGTTGCCACACCGAGATATTCACTGAATCCATTCAGCTTGTACAGAAGACTCAAACAGGGTTTCAATCAGTTTGGCAAAAGGAACCTTAAAACCTTAACCCATATAACTTCAGCATTACCCTTGCTTCCACTGACATTTTGTATATTATGAAGTGCTTCCCCTTGACTTGTTCCAGTGCTTTCAGGTTCCGTTCTGCAGGCAGTCAGCGCTGACTCACCTTCTTCATCTTGCCACCCAGTTTGGGGTAGGGGGGCTTGTTCACACGGCTCCAGTCCACTGGCACTTTGATCTTCTCATAGAGCTGGAAGATGACCAGGGCATCAGCCAGGTCCCTGCAGAAAACAGCAGCAAAACAGCATCTTAATTATACCGGTCCCAGGAACATTCTGCAGAATAACATACATGTTATGTATTTAACATGGTTTTCATGCAGTGCTTCCAAACCAGCTGAGGCTGTTGCAGCTTATTGCTGGCCAGGCCTTTTCTGTTCCCCTCTATCCTTCAGAGGGTGTGCAAAGAATCACAGCTGATGCCTTACAGTCCTCGTTTTGTGCCCTTACACGTAGAGATGGTTGACGCGTGGATTCACACCCAATGAGTTCATCCAGTTCCGGAATGTCCGCTCCTCTCTGGTCTCACCTGCATCGAGGGCAGAGACAGACAGTATTCGTTACTTTACCAGGCACTAAATGTAACCTCTAATATAAAGTGTCGTCGCAGCCAGCATGACAGCACGCCACTCAGGGTGCACACAGCCCGCATGACAGCACGCCACTCAGGGTGCACACAGCCCGCATGACAGCACGCCACTCAGGGTGTACACAGCCAGCATGACAGCACGCCACTCAGGGTGTTCTAGCACCATTGTCATGGATTGATGTTGAGCTTTATGTAGTGCTCAAAGAACCACAGCATCCTCCTGTCCATCATCTGTCCATAACTCACCCTCGATGGAGCTCCAGTCGATGTCTTGGTTCTCAGGCTTCTTGAGGGCAGGGTACTTGTGGAATAGGTTAGCGACAAAAGCCAGGTTCAGCTTGGGGTTGCCGCGGATAACGTCGGTTGCTGTGACGAACTGCCGGCATCCCAGGCGGTCGGCCTGCTCCAGCATGCACTCTGCCCTATTCAGGTCCTCCTTCTCCTGTGAGGAACCCCATTACACACACAGAGGTTTAGTGAGTCAAGTGTAATTGTAAGTATTTGGAATTGGGCTGATTTGGGAATTATCTTTGGACACAGACTGGGCCACAGAACAGCGGCCAGTCCCATCAGAGATATAGAGAAAAACCATAAACAGCACATAAAAATCAGTCTGGTGAATGGTGGTGATCAGATTCACACAAAAATGTGAAGCAATCCGGGGTGTTTCTAGGATTTGACCCTTAGAGGGGCTTAGTCCCCAAGAAATGCAGACCAAAATCGCTCAACAGATTTGAAGTAATAATTTTTCGGGGGGGGGGGTAAGACAAAAGATGAGGTGGCCAAGGTCCCCTAAATAGGGTCTAGAACCACCTATGGAAGTAATCTAAGATCAAAGTAATCTAAGATGTAAGCCCCCATGAGTCTACCCAGGATAAACTTTGGAGGATGGATGGATGGATGAGCGTGACATTAGTTGTGGTGTTTTACACACTTACAAACTCACCCTTATTCCTGTCATATCAATGGCAATAGGCGGGATGCCTTCCTCGTCACCTTTGGGGGCCACTTGGTTTAGCATGTTGTAATAGGCCTTTGAATCCTGTAGGCACGAAAGATCAAAACGGTGTTGTTTTTCAAACCTTATAGAACTGAAGAGGAAAGGAAGTAACATCACACAAAGCCAGTGAACCTTTCTGTCAGACAAGCAGAATGCAGCAGAACAGTGATACTTTATTAATGAGGGGATGGTGCCCCTGCAGCTGGAGGGCCTTGTTCAAGGGCCACGGACATGTGACTTTTCTGCTGAGGCTCAAAAACTGGCGACCTTCCGATCACAGGCTAGAGGCTTAGCCCCCTGAGATTAGGCCAGTGATGACCTAATGGTTAGGGAAGTACACTTATGATTGAAGGGTTGCTGGTTTGAATCCCTGACCAGCATGGTACCACTAAACAATAACTGCCCAATGCTATGTCACATATGGGTTAAATGCAGAGGACACATTTTGCTGTTGTGCACTGTGTGCTGTGCTGTGCTGTGCTATGCTGTGCTGTGCCAACACTGACAATTCAACTATTACTGTTCCCCAGTAAAGGTTTTGGCGAAGTTATGCTGCCAAGACTTGTATTTAAATTAACTGTATATTTTCCTTATTTGGGGAAGTAATAATTTTGAATAAAGCTGTCATTAAATGTAGTCATGTATTTTAAATGCGTTTTATCAATTTTGTTGTAGGAGCTTGAGCAGTTGGAGATTTGAGAGGTTGTGAGTCCTTGCAGAGCATGGGGTGAACAGAGATATGTAGACAGGGAAGCTGTCTGCTCCAGGACAGCTGCATGCTCAGGTACGTGGGACAGGTACACCGTCAAGGTGCATGGTATAGACAGCCAGAGGTTCCAGGCACACCTTGATGTCGGAGCTGAAGTTGTTGATCTTGGGACAACCAGCCTGCTCCAGGTGGTAGTTTGCCCAGCGCAGCAGCAGCTCCTCAGGGGACAACTTCATCAAGTCCTCCAGGCTTTCCCCCTCCCTCAAGAGGGCGATCAAGGCTGCAGGAGTGAGACAATGAGCCGGTCAGTGCATGCCTGAAATTACACAGGATTAGACATGGGACATAGATTTATGGCTATGTGGCCTGTTGGCCAGCAGGTGGCAGTACCTTCATTCCTGGTTATCTCGATGTCAGCTAGCAGGCCGATCTTGATGACCTGCCAGAGCAGACCCAGCACCAGGTGCTGTCGGCCTTCCTTCAGGTCCACCGCCCCAATGTTGACCACATGGCACCCGATGGCTGATGCTGAGTTTAATGCCAGATTCAGGTTCTCCTGTTAAAGCACATCCAGCAAAAGGCAGAAGGGCATTATGGGATTTCTGGTGTGCCACATGAACAGGAAGCATTAAAAACCACATGTCGGTCTAGAAAGAGGAAGTGCAGTGTGTTTTGATACTTGTTACCCAGATTGGTGTCGGTTTTAAGGTTGAAAAAATAGCTATAGCTCAACAGCTGTGAGTCTTACTGATAACAGATCAATGTCCAGGATAGGTCCACAATTATACCTTTAAAACATCAATTAAAAAGGATATATGACTGTATATTTTTGTATATATTGTATATTTTTCTCAGAGAAAACCTATCTATTAACAATGTCAGAATTGAAGGAGACATTTAAGGAAACAGAAAGTGTTACCAACAGACTGCAGATCTGAATGTAAGGAGGGCTCATGCTCGTCTGACTCTATGACCACTGTCAGCCATGGCAGGGTGATGTGGCACCTCAGTTAGTCCAAGTAAAGCATCAGAGCTCCAGGTTTGGGGATTTTGTTCTGACCCTAGATCTGTGTGTGGAGTTTGCATGTTCTCCCCGTGTTCTCTCTCATAATATGAAAAGGCGAACTAGCGTCTCTAATTTGCCTACAGTGTGACTGTGTGTGCCCTGTGATGGAGCAGTATCCCATCCAGGCTGTCACCTGCCTTGTGTGCTGTAGTTCCGTGGGATAAGCTCCAGGCTCCCCGTAACCCTACACTAGATAAGTGGTTATGGATGCTGGATTAAGGAATAAATCATGCCATAGGATCAGTGTGATGTAACAGATCACGCTCAGTTTGAGTACAACATGCAGTAGAAATGTGCTTTGCTTGTGTACAATTGGATGCTCTGCTTTGTATGTCACACATAGACTTCTCCTTTGGATGATATTTATTTGTTTAGCTTCTTGGGTGTGATGTTCTAAGCTGTCTTTGACCACCTCTTGTTCCTACTATTATCTTGCACTAGTTACTGGTCACTCGTTGGAAACTTTACCAGCAGCATGTGTCCTTGACAGCATTACGCTTATTATATATTATCTGCATCATTTGAACGTTGCTTTGGAGAAAAGTGACTGTCAAATAAACCAAATTGAATTGTGGGTGTGCTACCTGAATAGTGAAAGGTGTCAGCTTCTTCTTGTTGATGGTCCTTTCGTCGATGGTATCAGGCACTGAGAGGTTGATCATCTTGCTAACAAATGAAAGGGACAGAGAAATTGAAGCGACACCTGACGTCTGCTGCATTATTAAAGTCATTGGCTAAAGAAATGACTGCATATAGACAAAAACTGTAAAAGGAGGGTCAGTTTTGTTGCTTTTGACATCACAGTAGTGGGGTGCTTAATAAAATTTATTTGCTCGTGATTCGTGGTCCCACCTCCTCTAGTTGCTTGGACCCACCTGCTCTACAATCTGATTGGTTATCTCTCTGAACAAATCGTTCCGCCCGATCTCAGAACATTTTAGTGTAAGTAAAACTCCCACAAGCAGATTCTCTCAACCATTTGTAGTACATTTCCACCATGTGCATGTCTTTTTTGCATGGTGGTTATAATTTAATCCAACAGCCATCAACACTGAGTTTAAATTCTCTTGAGAAACTGGAGGAAGGGAGAACAGAGGAGGTCAGAGGCCAGACGATGGGGGGCGTACCAGAGCACGATGCCGTCTCCCACAGCCTTAAATAGGTCATCATTGTTGGGGTTCATGGGCAAGACGTGCTGGCAGTCAGGGTCCTTCTCCAGGGCTTTGTTCACCCAGTTAACAAAGGCAACCTTCTCCTCCTCTGGTGAAGCAAAGAGAAGCACCCAGAAAATCGTGAGACAAAAGATGTTCCCAAGGACAGTAGAAGCACCCAGATGGACGGAGGCAGATGAAAGGTGCCCAAAGAACAAGAAGCCAGATGTTGCGTTGTTTCTCCATGATATATTTCTCTACCCAGTAGCTTCCTGATTTACAAATGCAGAAAAGGTGTGAACCAAACAGTTACTTTGAAAATTCACTGTTTGACAGCAAATCACATGACGTCCTATGCGGTGATATTTGTGAGCAGGAACGGTGAACGAAAACAGCAGGTGCTAAATGTCACATTTAGCTGGGTTAGTGAGCAGCAGTATGGTCATGAACAACAATTAGTACTGTGAAGCATGCTGGGTAATGTCACAGGGAGTCTCCTAATTTCGTTGTAATTCTTTGCAATGATAATAAAGGCTTTCTATTTCTATTCTGATTTAGTATCGTTCATCACTGTACTTGAATCATTTTAGCTAAATAAATAGCTGAAACGGAAGTTTATAAATAATAATAGTCAGGAGGTGACGTGAGTCCCCGGAGTGTCACCGAGAGGCTGGCCTTCTCACCTGCATAGGAGTGCTGGGTCCCTGACTGCTCCGAGGTCCCGGCCACGGCACAAATGCCCTCTTTCTTGTTGATGGCCTGCCGGAACGTTTTGGATATTTCCGAACTCTTTATGCCCTGGACCACCTGGAGGGCAGGAGCGGGAGTCAGTGCTCATCTCCCCTAAGATTTTCGCTGCCTTTCACGGCCGTCTCCGAACACCCAGATGTCTTTTGACAGCAGGAAACATGATGGCTTGAGACCTGAATGCTGACTAATACTGTAACTAGTACTTGAATTTTTTCACTAGTAGATATATGGAACTTTATTGAATCATCATATAAGAAGCAAAACCAAACAATTTAGTGATTTTCGTCAGGGCAAGAGCAGCTGCAAAAGAAGAGCAAAACTAGTTGCTTTGACTAATTAATACCTATTAATTAAGATAATGGTACAATGTACTTTAAAATTTAAAAATTCTAGTACATTTTATGGTAGTAGAATGGCAAACACTTTGGTGGCCTTTAGTCTGAAAGCTCATCCACACTCACGCTGATGAACTCGTCGAAGGTGATCTTGCCGTCATGCTGCGCCCCCGTTGCGGTCAGGTCCAGGATGATTTCTCTGATTCTGTATCCTGGCAGGGGCAGGTTGGCTGCCTTGAAAAGGTCATTGAGCTCTTCGGTGGCGATGTGGCCCTGAGCCCCCACGTCTGTTGGTGGGGGTTTGAAAGGTCACAAAGAACTACAATGTCAAGTCACACGTCGACACAGTAACAGAGACTACATGCTGTCGAACTTCAAGGGATGGAGCTACACTTTGCATTCAGTGAAATATAATGTAATTAAATAATCGCATTATCTTGATTGATATGATGCCTTAATAAGACACTACCTCACCAGGATACTATGCTGCATGAATGGTATGGAAAACAGATACAAGGATAACACTGTGATCATTCACAAAGTGGATTTCAGCCGGAGACTTAATTCATACATGAAGAGACTCATAGTAAGAAACCAGAGAAAATCAGCACTGCATGCAACCTCCCCTTTACAGCTGGAGCAGCACACACATACACATCATCAAGTGTCGAGGCAGTGAGCACAGATGAACAATTCCTCAGGGTGATCATGGAGCCTACAGGAGGCGGCAGATTTCTGCATAATTCAGAGATACTATTGTGTAAAACTTTGTAGGGCTGCTTTAATTAACATTTGTCATTCTTCTGTTTTCTTCCACAATACCATCTCGTCATGTTCTGCTACATGAGGTATAAAGGTTTGTTAAATGACATGCTTTAAATGACTCTCACCAAACTTGGAGAAGGCCTCCCTTAGGTCCTCCATCTCTTCCTGCGATATTTGTGCCATCTTGCAACGCTCTGAGCTTCAGGTACCTGAAATCCTGACAACACCAAACAGTCTATATGTAGGCAGCGAAGGCACTTTTGATGCTATTTCAGATTTAGGGCTTAAAACAAGAAAGTCCTGTTTCTGTGTTCAGGTAGAACCACAAAACCGTTAAAAGGACCCACAAGGGGGACTTAAATTATCTTCAACATTTGAGCATGTGGTTTATGAAAAACCATGTCTAATTTTTTTTCATCTACATAGCAAACTTTTGGTCATTTCTTCCTGTTTGACTATGTCATCTTGAGTTCCCTTCGCTTTTAAGTCCGAGACTTTTTTATTGATCTGAAACCCCAGATACTTCTCTGTTCCTGCCTCTGCGGAAAAATGTCCGTTTAAGGTCAAAAATGGGTTCAGCAGCAGCAAAAGGCAATGAGCTAACACACAAGTTCACTTTACAGTTAGCTGTCATTCCTTTAGCCATATATTTAAGGGATTCCCAAAAAAGAAGAGCCTGCTTTATCCATTGTCTGATACCAGTTGTTCCTTTAATTGTGTCCTCATGCATTTTGTTAGTGATTCAATGGAAAGGTAAACCTGAGGATAAAGTGTCAGCTACGTTACTTAAATTCACACATGAAGGATTGCCATGATCCAGATGTTTACCTTCAACACATTCCAGGCAATCTCTTTAAAGTTCATGTCTACCATCAAGTGTAGGTAGCATGAAAACAAAGTGCTCTGCCTTGATATTTTTCCTTAGTGATGACATTTCCTCTAACTGTCATTAGTGTCCGTGTTTACCCTAAAAAGTGGTTCCTCTTACTCGGTCAATCTTCTGTTTTTCCTTAATCAGCTTTTGCAAAGACAACACTATAAGTTCCAGTACTTTATTTTATTTCGTTTTATTAGATTTTTGAAAAACGAGAGTGCTGCTTCTTCATGCTGCATGCATGCTCTGACAGGCAGGTGCGGATATCCTCTTCGCTTCGGAGGGAGCGCGACTCCTTCGGCGAGATGAAGGTGCGAGATGCGATCTTCGCTCACGGAACAGCTTACAGGAAACTGCCAGCGCTGCGGTTTTTGCAGCAAAAAGTGGAAATGCTAACAGCCTGTTTCAAACGCTATACGCTCACGCAAGCACGTATAACGAATTCAACTGCCGGCAGTCGAATATTTTCGACTATCGTAATCCATAACTCAGAACCATTGATATTAAAATGCATTTGACATTTACTGTTTAATTCCACAGTAAGTTTGCATCTACACTGAGAGAGCATGTGCCAGAGTACCCAAGAACGGTTACCAAACATGGGTGTGGGTAAGGAAATCATTATTTATCCTCCGGTATATTTTGCCTTAAACATCAATTTTACACTGTGGTTAATTCTTAGTCATTACCGCAAGTGATGCACAGATACATTACTACATTTACACAGCTGTAATCCCGACGTATATGTATGCAGGATTTTGCAAAAACTGGCCCATTTAGCACACGTCATTCTTGACTGTATAGAAAGATGTACAGATGTTCATTAGTAGAATTTTTATTAACTGATGCCAAATTAATTATTACTTTCGTTTTATGTATTAAGATATTCCTTTTGACTTATGCACTCGGTTCCGCATGCGTACTACAATATTGCAGTTTCGTAACTCTTATGTTGCTTGCAGATAAGTCGTTACGATATGGCAGTAATTTCCATAACCAGAGCACCATACTGTAATTTCTGAATACTTTCGTTTCACCATTATCTACAATTAAAGTATAAAAGCATAACATGCTTTTAATTATGTACAAATCATAGAAAAATGTGCTTACTTTGAGTCCTGTACATTGAGATTTTGAGTCTAATTCAAAATAGTTGAATTACTGGTGAGTTTTTCCCCAAACTAGAAAAAACAGAATACTGTCCCTCGTATATATTTTAACTCACCCTATTCCCTGCCTCTGGGTCTTAATGAACCCAATGTCGTAATAAACTTCTGGAAGTATAGAAGCCACATATTATTATTGTTTGGAGTCTCAGTTATTTGTTAGGATTTTATTTTAACCCGAGGAAGTCTTGTATTTTTTTTTCTTCACAGCCAGTGAATCTTATGGCTCTTCACCTCCATGAACTGCCTGTCTGTCCTGCCTGTTCCCTTTCAAGCTGGTATGCTATATATGCAAATTTATCACAAGCATTGAAAAAAAATGCACTGAAATGGTAGTTTAAAATCAGAAAATTTTCTAACATTGAACAAACAAAATAATCAAATCTACTTATCTAGATTATGTATATAATTCTTTTGTTGATGTGGCTTCATATTCTAACAGAAAGAGTCCATTATGAGGCTGATCTTACTTCACATGGTACAAGTGCAGAGGTGTTACACCACAAACTCTGAGTAACGGAGGGATCTGGGGTGGACGCACTGTGCTCTGGTACTTGTACAACCATGCATGCTCATGAAGGATACTAAATCAGTGACCAAAATGAGGCTGAAGTCACACCCCTCCTCTCACCTGCATACCCAGAAGCAGGCCTGAGTTTGGTTCTTTACATCAAAGTGTAATTCTCCAGTAACCACATGCTATTATGTTGTTATTTATTGCTACATGTTATAGCGTAGCAGCAATAAGAGGTGGCAGTCATCCGTTCCCAGTGGGATGCTTTCTGTCCTTTCATTTCTTTACATTTCTTTGTATATGAAAATATATTCATCAAAATCATGTCACAGATCTTACAGCTTCAAACAGTATCTATGGATTTCTATGAGCAATTCAGCCATTTCCTGATTCCACCTTGCTCAACAGTAGCATGTGCAATCTGTGCCCCGACCCCACATAGACTGAATCTACAACTTTCTGCACAAGATCAATCCGGTCCATTCTGTCCCTTAAGGTGATGATGGAGGAGCCTATGAGTCAGGCGATGAATTACCTGGAGGACTTGAGTCTGAGAAGCTTTGGGTGCGATTCAAAGGCCAACGGGAAGCTTCCGTCACTCTTGTCTGAGTGCCTTGAATGATGGGAGACTGCAAGACCCGCCAAATGCCAGCGAATGTTCTTAAAGAAAAAGGAGGAAGGAAGTGTAATGCAACATAGAGCAGGAAGTAGTCATGCTTTTCTTTATAAGGTAATAGGCAAGAAAATAATCTGTGGGTGTCTATAATGTTCATACGCTTAACTTCTTTTAAATACAGTTTATAATAAAATTGAGGAAGAACCTGGACAGAATGGGCTTCATCACACACATATTGACGTGTTACAAACAGGATCTATTGCCTATGTGTTATATGTAGTTTCACCAGAGCTAGTGTTGAGTTCCTCAGTGTCTTAAAATCCGTATCTAGCTCAATGGATGTGATATCAAAGGATATACTATATCTGTATCTTCCTCTAGAAATGTCACACTTTGTTTCATATTCAATGTTGTGTTTTAATGTGTTCTTTAACCAACGATTTGCCATTCATTTTCTAAGTAGCCATTATATTAACATAAAAAATGATCGTGCATGATTTAATGCAAGTTCAGGGGAAGTTAGACTATAAAACATTCTAAATTCTGGATATAAATTCTGCCTAACAGTATAAATGGCAGTTCTGGATAAATATTGCATCTTTGTTTTCCATTTAAATATCACAACTTACCATGTTGTCTGACATACCAATAGGTTTGATGTGTTTGTTATATATGTGGAGTTCACATGTTGCGTGGGTTTTCTGTGGTTAGAGGTTTCATTTAAGAAAATCTTTAAAATACCGCCATCTGTTGGAAAAGGGAATTTCAACGTCCATCTTCCAATCAGTGTTATTATACTTTAGATTTTTAAATAATTAAAAATCCGGTTTAGTTTTGTGTGGTTTTATTCATTTTTATGAGCTTTCATTTTAAAGATATAATCCTGTGTAGTTTTTATATATTTTACTTTAAGTTTTAGTAATTTTATTTCTAACGATAGACAAAGTTATAGATCTTTTTTATGTGTCTGATCTTTAGAGCATCCTATATGAGAATACGGTGCACATTATGTACTAATGTCCTCCAAATGGGAAACACAGGTCTCAGATATCGTTAACGGTCACTAAACGCAATATACTGGATTACGTTTCCTCAAATGATTGCCATGGCGGGGGCGGTATACACAGATCATTACTTCTGCTATATAGTATCCTAAAAAACGATACGTAAAAACGTCAAGTTTTTGAAAATGCTTTTATATAGTTTTAGCTTTCGTTAATGATAATAGACGTGCTTCCAACCGCTTATGTACAGAGTCGTGGGAAGCCTGGAGTCCATCCCAGGAAACGCAAATTACAAGGCAAAGATGGGATGCCAGGCCACCGCAAGACGAACACATACGCTGGGAAACCACAAAAGCGCCTGTCTTTGGATTGTGGAAGGAAACCCGCTACACGGGGAGCCACACACAGACAACAGGGACAATGTTGAAGGACTGTGACAGGAGTACTGCTAAGCCACCGTAAAAACACCGCGAAACCACACCACCCAGTGCCCCAAGTAACGTTAACGTCCTGGTCATAAAAGATTTTACATCATTAATTCATGTAAGTATAAAACAAATCATAGAACTAAGCCTGCAGCCATAGGTATTTAGCCTTAATAATGCGCCCATCAACAACTTCACCCTGCCAGTGAATGAATCGAGACAAAATTCAAACAGGCGAACGATCCAACCAAACGCTCCCTCGCCCAACACGTGATCTATTCTTTGTTTTGTGTCCAATCACAGAATTGCTACGCGGCGAAAGGTTCTGACATTAACATCCGGGTCAAAGGTAACGTTGTGCTGTCAGAAATGGCTGCGCACGACCACTTGTCTCTCTGCTTATGCGACGTAATCAGGTGTTCTTCTTTTAAAAATTATAGTTTATATACGGTGTTTAAACATCCAGAATTTGTAGATATTGTACCTAACGATCATTGGTAGTTGGTATGTAATCAGGTTAATATAGGATAGTTTATTTGTATACTTTAATATAAAATAAACCACGGCCGAAACCTTAGGGGGTCAGTTTTATTTATTTTCTAATAATGAACTCCTTTCGTTAGACTGTATCTGAATGGTTCTGTAATTAAAACGTTTATCCGGGTGTTTGTTAGATTTCGTCCAGTGGACGTAAGCTAGTTTAATTTTTTTTACCCACTTACTGCTTAGGGATACTGCAGCAAAATATTTTTGCAGTGTTTGGTTGGTCTCGTTTGGTTGCTCACTGTGTTCTTTTCTATTTAGACAGTCTAAGCTACGGAAATGATTTCGTCATTACCTAATGCATCAATATTCCCCTCCAGATTATTATGGTCCCTCGTTCTACCATGCGTCTATCTGTGCGTGGTGCTGTCGACGATTCTAGTCTTTCTCATGTTGGGGGTCCGCATGTGGCTGCAGCGGAGCCGGAGCGCCCGACTGGCCCGGGAGAAAGCCCTGTCCGTCGCATTCTTTCACCCCTACTGTAATGCCGGAGGGGGCGGGGAGAGGGTTCTCTGGTGTGCCATCAGAGCTCTGCAGAACAGGTGGGACACATACTGGGGTTTTCTTGAGTTTTGCACCCCACATCAGATTGTACGAGTTGAGTCCATTAAGTATTCCAGCATTACTGAATTGGACAGCCTTGGAAAGCTTGATGTTTTGCATAGAATTATGTGATAAAGTTTTAAACTAATCCACTTTTTTTGGACAGCATATCATACATGTAAGTCTTGGACCGTCATTGAAGTTAAATACGGCAAGAAGTTCAGTAGACAGCTCTGTACTCAGTACAGAGAAAATGTCTGTAAAATGTCTTAAAGTTAAGCTCACTGTTTCTAGTAGGTCATCGGCACTTGGAATCACAGCATGCTGAATGGTGGGACGTTGAACGTGTGAGGTCTCGCTATGTCTTTTTCAGATACCAAGATGTCTCCATTGTGGTGTACACCGGAGATCTGGGTGTGACCGGGGAGCAGATTCTCGATGGAGCTCGTCAGCGGTTCAATATCCGCATGCCCCGGCCTGTCAAGTTTGTGTTCCTGAAGCACCGCTTCCTGGTGGAGGCCAGTCTGTATCCCCACTTCACCCTGCTGGGCCAGAGCGTGGGCTCGGTCTTCCTGGGCTGGGAGGCGCTCACGGAGTTCGTGCCTGATGTCTATGTGGACTCTATGGGCTACGCCTTCACGTTGCCCCTGTTCCGCCACCTGGGCGGCTGCCGCGTGGTCAGCTACGTGCACTACCCCACCGTGAGCACTGACATGCTGTCCGTGGTCCGTGAGCGGGACGCGCGTTTCAACAATGCGGACTACATAGCCGGGAACCCACTGCTGAGTGCCATCAAGATGGTGTATTACTGCGCCTTTGCGCTGCTCTATGGGCTGGCCGGCTCCTGCAGCCACATGGTCATGGTCAACTCCAGCTGGACACTGGGGCACATCCTGGCCCTGTGGCGAGTGCCTAACCGAACCGCCATCGTTTACCCTCCATGTGATGTCCGTACATTTTTCGACTCTCCTCTGGAGGAGCAGGAGGAAGAGCAGGGCTCTGGCAGGAAGTGCCACTCCCTGGTCTCGGTGGCCCAGTTCCGCCCAGAAAAGGATCACCGCCTGCAGATCCGAGCCTTCCGGGCCCTGCTGGACAGGCGGCCGGCCGGCCTGGGCCGCGAGTCACTGAGGCTGGTGCTGATTGGAGGCTGCCGAAACCAGGAGGACGAGGACCGGGTGCTGATGCTGCGGGGGCTTTGCCAGGAGCTGAATGTGGCTGACAGGGTGGAGTTCAAGCTAAATGTTCAGTTTGAGGAGCTGAAGAAGGAGCTGACTGGTGCTACTGTGGGTCTGCACACCATGTGGAATGAGCATTTCGGGATAGGTAAACACACTCATCCTGGTTTTTGTTGTGATATTTCAAATCACCTGTATTATATATTTATTATTACTGTTGTATTTTTATGCCAGCAGATTTTATTTCTAGATCTTTTTCGGGGGGTGAGAGGGTTGCCATTTGAATGGGAAACCTTCAGTTTACAAATGAATGTCTCAGTCCTTATCCCTCTCATGCTTTATCTGTTCTCCCTTACCCTCCTCCTCTCTCTCCTTCAACAGGTGTGGTAGAGTGTATGGCAGCTGGGGCAGTAGTCCTAGCCCACAGGTCGGGAGGCCCCCTGCTGGACATTGTGGTTCCGTACGAGGGGAGCCCCACAGGCTTCCTGGCAGACGACGTGGCCACTTATACGGATGCCATGGAGAGAATCCTGGCCATGCCCCCGGCCGCCCGCCTGGAGATTCGTCGCAACGCCCGCCGCTCTGTCGCCCGCTTTTCCGACCAGGAGTTTGAGGCCTCCTTTCTGTCTGCCATCGAGTCTGTCATGGGAATCGTGGCGCAGTGAGGGATGGGGGCCTCGCGGAGCTCGGCACTCCCCCCAGCTCTCCTCCGTGGCTTTACCCCAGCCGGTCTCTGCCACCCGTCTGCAGGGCCACCTGTGCTTGTCACAGGCCTCAGTTATTAACCTGTGATTGTGACTCAGCCCTCTGTAACTGGATTTAGACACTGTAGCCTTTTTCTCTCCCCTTCGGTGTGTCATACAGCTTTCTGTTAGGGTGCCTCTAGTGGACGGATGCCCTCAGTCAGTCACCCGTCTTCCTCAGTGTTCTCCACGTAATTCCCGTACGTGTTACTGAGACCGGGGGCGGACGAAGCGACATGTTACAGGAGATGTAGCCCCATGTGGGACCAAGCTCAGCCCCTCCCCCATCCCCAGTTGCTGTAAATACGCTATCGTCTTCAGAACGATCAATATGATGAAAGAACTTGTTGGTTTATTTTTTGGAGTTTCATTTTACGTGCTAATAAATTATAAATCAGATTCTAAAGATCCGATGCTATGTTAAGACTTTGCTGGTGAGGTTGATGCAGAGAAAAAGAGGCATATGATTTTTTTCTTAGTTGAAATTTTAATGATTCTGTTAGAAAATCGTTTAGGGTTTTTGACGTTGTTCAGGAATTGTTGCTAATGCTTCTGGCCTGGTTAGTTTTTCCCACACTTAAAGTTTGAAACAAAATATTGTCACACCAGATCACATTGCATTCCAGAATGTTATGTGTTCTGTTTTGAATTCTTTTGACTTAATTTGATTCCATTGCCTATTTTGCTGCATTCTATTAGAGATATAACCAGGAGCCCAGCACAGTAAGTAGGTGCCAAATACACACCAGAACTATATCCCTCTTCATCACCCACCCCCCCTGTATGGACACTGGGGAGAGACCCCTTAACATTTAACTAGTAATGAGACCAGAAAGTGCAGCTGCATGATGGGTCTGCAAATGAGATGTTCGAGCTGATCGGAGACCTGTCATATCCCTGAGATGGACTGTCACCGTGTGCTGCTGTCTCGGGGAGCTTCCCCACAGTGCTGGTCATGCGGAGTCTCTGCTAGCTTAGCCCCTCTCTGCGGCGGTGCTTTCCCCACCACCGGCCTGGTCCCCGTCTACGACAGCTGGATTTCCTGACCGCATCTGCAGATTTGTGCATTCCGGAGTCTGGCTGTGACGCCTGGCTTGAGCGTTCTGTGTGGTGGCCGTGGCATGTTCTGTCTCCCCATCACCGGTCTCCAGCCTTTGGCCCTCTGTCTGCTCTCTGTTTGCTTCATCTTCTCCTTTCTCCTCCTCCGTCTCCTCCTGAGGGATGTAGTTCTTCATGGATTCAATCACCTCTCCCATCAGCTCGTCTTCTGATTCCTCAAAGTTTCTGGATAGCAGGGGAAAAAAGGGAGATGCTGTTGAAACCAGTGCTGTGCTGTTCGGCTCCAGAGCAGCAGAGACGGGGAAGCTGCGTACGTGTCATCGTCATCTGACCGGGGCTCCAGTCGCTCTTCATCCACGTCTGTGTCTGAGCCTTCATCGTCCTCATCTTCCCCCTCTCCTATGGGGTCAGGGGTGTCCGTGTGAAAGGCAGTTTTAAAAAGAGGAAAGGTATTGATTGAGAAACAGGAGAGACAAAAAAACCTAAGAATTTGCAATGAAAGAATGGCTTTATACAAATATGCATCTAGAGAAAAATGTAAGCATTATCTGAGGGGGGGATTGAGAACCATTGGGGGGTTCTGAACCCATCTGAGGAGCAAGTTTTTACCTGAGGGCTTGAAGGTGGCAGTAGAGGTAAGTGCCGCTTGCCCAAGGGCCTGTAGTAGAGTGTTTGGCGCCCCCCCGGCCCACAGTCTCCGCTGTTCCCAGGGTCCCCCATCTTCTGCTTGGCGTCCAAGTCGTGGAGAGACACCACACACAGCGCATCCAACTGGATGTCAGTCATGACAGGATCGTGCTGATAGACAGTAAAATGTTTGTGGGAGATGACAGTGTGAAGGGACAGTCATGGAGGTACCGCAGTTAGACTCACCCAGGGCAGGAGCAGACATGGTGCAGACGGAGGACACCTCCATGTTGGCGAGGGCACCGAGCAGTGTCCTGGGGGCCTCCTTACCCCAGCCCTTCCTCCGGACTGCCTCTGGGCCCTCCTCCGGCACTGGTTTTGCCCCCACACCAATCCACTCCCTGTGCTTGAGTTCCTCTCCAGCCTGGAATGTTAGGGTCTGGTTTAATGGGTCCATTTCCTGGAATTAGATATGCGGGGAACATCTAAGGTGATGAAATACTGTATTGTCATGTTATATTGCAGATGTCTTCACCCAAAATATATTTACTAATATTTAGTAGATAAGTATTGTACATATTGTTATAGACCATAGATGTCATATAGAACTTGTGGTTAAATCTGACAAACATTAATTACTCCATTAAGTCCTTTGCCTATTCTAATCACACTCTTACATCCAGAAGGCCAGATCAATATCATTCCACTTTACCACACTCTCCTTGTTGAAAAGTGTTTTGTTTTTATCGCAGTTTAGTGCAGCCTGGGTGATGAGGTCAGATCTGAGTTTGGCTTTATGTGTCTCAGTGATGATGTTCCCTTTCAGCTCTACCTCCTCCTCTTCGTTGTCCTCATCATATTCCCGATCTTTCTCTTCTTTCCCTTCTTTTTTTCTCCCAGTCTGTATTGCTTCATCATTCAGGAGAACCTCAAACATGATTCCTTTCTGGAATCAATAAAAAAAAAAGTGTCACTTTTAAAACTTCACTCTTCCTTAAAAAGTCTGTTTGCCTTGGTGTTTCACCTTCCACTTGTCCTTCCTCTGCAGTGCCGCCTTATTTTGCTGCATCTTGTCCAGCTTCTCAGATTCTTTCTCTGAGTCCTTTGGGAGAGGATCACATTGGGAGGGCATATAATTCAGCTCCTGTCCCCCATATGCATTTAAAGTGTCCCAGGGGGCAGCTTGCCTGTCTCCCTGCCTGATATCTGGTTTTCAGAATAATCATTGTGTGAGAACACAATCCGGTACGTGTGTGACACTGTGTGTGTGTCACTGAGAAGGCATGCCCTGCTTCTGGTCCCTGATCTGCATTGATTACAGCGCTTCTGCTAGAGCAACATGACAAATTATCCAATGAATTAAAATATTACCATCACATTGAGCTTTATTATGGACAATTGACATTCTTAGAAAAAAAAATTGAAAAGTAACTGAATATAATTTAAATGACTTCTTGTTTGCGCTAGGTGGCATCATTGTGACACTGGACAGTTAAAAACACTCTACTGTAAATAGATTCCATTTATCATCTATTACTCAGCACACAAGTGTCCTGAGACTCTAAACAACAGTGCTAAAGATCAGAAACACTTTAAAATATGCTGTAAATACTGTGTGTCCTGCAGTGTTTTCAAAACTCCATGTATGTAGTCAGATGCTACGATGTATCTAGCAGGCGACTTCTCTTAAGAATGGCCACTTTACAAAATCTCCTGTGTTCTGGAGAGCAACAATGGTCCTGTTCAGACTTTGAGCTGGGAGCCCAATTGCACCCTGTTGATTTCTACAGTCTGCCACTGGTTATGGCTATACGGCACTCCAGGTGCACTCATACATGCACTCCTGCCTTCATCCTGATCCCCCTTCCGTCTTCGTGATACTGCTGTCTGATCACCTGCAGCTGTTTCAGATACTCCTGCAGACAGACAGCATGGTTATACATCATGCCTCACTGGATGATCACCTGCCATAATCTATCATTGTTTATATTCAGTATTCACTTATTTACAGTATTGCCATCACTCTTACAATCAATATTCATGCTCCGTACAACACTCACTCAGTAGTATACAGTAGTAACATTTACTGTTACTCCCAGTATTGCCGAAATATTCATAGACAGAATTCATACTGGATCAGAATAAATTACATTAACTTGGTATTCAAGATGTTCATCTAGAATTCAAGCTGTTGACTTGAAATTTTCACAGTATTGATGCACGCTCTGCATTGTCACACCTATATTTCACACATGCTATTAATTCAGAATTCACACTCTCACAATATTCACACCTCCCCCAAATGAACCAGACTTTATGTTAAATTTTACCATCAGTAACTTTCCATTCACAAGCAGTAAACCCACAGTTCATTGGCTTACATTGTTTCTACATTGTTGCTTGTCTAACTTTCTCATTTAAAGAGTTAGAGCAGTGATTATGTTTTCCTACACAGTACATCTCCACCTTTAGAACAATGCTTGAACCAATCATATGGCCTAGAAAGAAAGGGATCATGTTATGTTAGTTTATGTAGTTTTGGGCTGCCAATGTAATGCATGTGACTGAGAGACAGTAATTCTGCATTAAGTCAATAAACAGTGCAGTTTGCCTGAGCTGCATGTCATGTTTATGTAATGTGCACCGCGCCCAGACACTGCAAACCCCACACCCTCAAAGCCCAACTGCCAGCAAGGTTAAGTAATCTAAACAGTGTGATGCAATTCGGGCCTGACTGATTCATCATCTGCAGTGACATGCTGTACTAACTGTTTGAAAAGTATAAATGATAAATTATCGGTAAATTTATTCTGATTCATTCTGATTGTAATGTCAAATCTGTTTTTGTAATAATGTGCTGGTAACTGAAAGGCCTAATAAAAAATCAAGCAAAGCTGGCAGACTGAAGATATGACCCCTCCCTGAATGTGATGAATGTCAGCTTCCGTCTCTCCTTCAGGCTGTGCCTCCACACTCCTCTCTGATGTCCCACTTCTCTCCCCCTACCCTCCTACCTCCTGGTGCTGGTCCGGTGGGGGTTCCCCTCTATGCTTGGCCTCTTGCCCCCTGGGCTGATTTGAGTCTGCAGTGGAGGGCCGGAGACCCTGATGGAGGTATATTGAATAAGGAACAGGAGACAAGGAACAGAGAAAGTGAGCAGTAAGAGAGGAATGAAGACATGGAATACGGGTAGAGGGACGACTGAGGGTATTAAAGGGGACAGGGCAGAGATAGTGGACAACAGAGTCACTCTGAAACTGGGGGCAGTGCACCGATGGCGAGGCCTCACCAAGTTATAATATTCCTCATGTCATCGTAGAGGACAGACTTACACTGCAATGTGGAAAAACAATAAACTGATAATGATACGACTTTACATTGTCAGAAACTCACCGGCAGTATCCCACTGGGTACAGTATGAGAGAAACTCACTGGCTGTATCCCACTGGGTACAGTATGAGAGAAACTCACTGGCTGTATCCCACTGGGTACAGTATGAGAGAAACTCACCAGTTGTTTCTCACTGCACTGGGTACAGTAGGAGAGAAAGTCAGCAGCTGTGTCTCACTGGGTGCAGTATGAGAGAAACTCACCAGCTGTGTCTCACTGGGTGCAGTATGAGAGAAACTCACCAGCTGTGTCTCACTGGGTACAGTATGAGAGAAACTCACCAGCTGTGTCTCACTGAGGTACAGTATGAGAGAAACTCACCAGCTGTGCCTCACTGAGGTACCGTATGAAACTCACCAGCTGTGCCTCACCGAAGTACCGTATGAAACTCACCAGCTGTGTCTCACTGAGGTACCGTATGAAACTCACCAGCTGTGTCTCACTGAGGTACCGTATGAAACTCACCAGCTGTGCCTCACTGCGGTACCGTATGAAACTCACCAGCTGTGCCTCACTGAGGTACCGTATGAAACTCACCAGCTGTGTCTCACTGCGGTACCGTATGAAACTCACCAGCTGTGTCTCACTGAGGTACCGTATGAAACTCACCAGCTGTGTCTCACTGCGGTACCGTATGAAACTCACCAGCTGTGTCTCACTGAGGTACCGTATGAAACTCACCAGCTGCTTCTCAGCCCTCAGCTTGTTCTGATTGGCCTCTTGCCTCCTCTGCAGATATTCCTCCCGCGCAGCCACCACCCTAGAGGAATAGCACATCTGTACACTGACACTAGCAGACTCACTCAGTCTAGAAAGCAAACAACAATTATTCGGATGATGTGACCTTTCAGACGCAATAGAATGGGGAAGATTCAGAACTATAAAATGTGTCATTATTGTTTGACATTGTTTGCACCATTATCTATCAATATACAAGTCATAGATGCGCATAAACATTCAATAAGCACTAAAGCTACTTTACTGTTCCCATTGTTTAGTTTTTCTGATACCAGCGTTTCAGTGAATTACTGATGCTCAGTTCATATGCTGGTGCTGTGCCAGAAACTCACAGCTGATATGGTTCTGGACAATGTGCCCAGTCACTCTGTGGATCTCTGCCTTTCTCCTGACTGGCTGCTGGCGGAGGAGGAGGAGGATAAAGATGAGGAGGGGCCTCCTGCTGGCGTCTCTGCTGGATGGCATCTAACTGGGTGTGGTAGTGGACATAGAGCCCCTGCGGTTGGTCATACAGATTCACCATGTGATTGGCCCAATGGTCATGGTCTGGAACCTTCTGCTTCAGGGCTGCTTTGTGGTTAACCGGGTGCTGAGAGGCAGAGAGAAGCACTAAATACATGTTAATTCCCAGTCAGGGGAAGAGGAACTAGCCTATTATAATATACATCCAACTAGAAAAGGCACTTAACCTACACTCATCTGACTAAGATCCACCTCAAGTGGATAAAAATCAAGTAGTTCAACAAAAAAAAATGTTTCAGTAAATCATGTAAATTATTACAGATACATGGGAAGATGTTTCTGAAAAAACATGCTGCCTTCAGGTACAGCTGCTTTATGTTGCCTGCATGGACCTGCAAGGCATTATGTTTTGCAGTATACAGGAAAACTGGAAAAACAAACCAGGAGAACGGGGAGAATTACTTGATACTCTGGAGTGTAGACATTGGCTGGGGGCTTCCACACTTGTCTGAGGGGTGTTTTTTTCGCCAAGCCCCCAGGCCTGGCAGAGGGAGCAGTCCTCTCTGCAGCTCTAGGCTTAGCGACAACCTCTGTCAATCAGGCAAGGCAGAGAAACCCAGTTCACAGGATTGCAGTTATGTTGCAACTCAATTCCAGAGCAGTGGTAAAGTTTATCTGGGGGAAAAATATTTGGGCTTCCGTTTATTGAAACTGTAAGTTCATATATGCATTTATGATATTTCCCAGGAGCAGATTTATCATCTAATGTGGCATTATTAGAGTGATTTGAATTGGCACATTTTCTTATTTGCTACAACTGGTATGACTGTGGGCTTAGCAACAGTGTACTATGGCCTGCTGTGTGGCCGCCCTGATGACATGACAGAATGTTTATGTCTGGCTCTGTGTCCAGATGAATGAGAGGAAGGGGGGGTGGACACTGGGGGTGCGGACAGGTACTGAAATGTTATGGCATTTTCATAGTTGCTTAAATAACCAGATGGTTCAGCACATTGTTGGTTAAGTGCAGGACTCTGACACTCCCTTCCTGAATCTGTATGTATGCGAATGACTTCGTATACATGTGGATCCTACTGTAATTTGGTTACCGGACCTCCTCCTGGAGCCCCCACTTGCCACTACAGAGGAAACACACCAGCAATGACCCTTGGTACCTGTGGCCTGTTTCGGCTTGGGCCGTGCCAGGGGGTGGGGGCGCGGGGGGGTCCCTCTGTGCAGCACAGTGTGGCTGAACTCCTCTGCCATCACCTTGGATGGGAGAGCATCAGAAAGACAGACACGGACCTCAGTCACGCTACTATTCTGCTTGAATTCACTTGTTTGTTCTCCTTGCAGTCCATGGTCCTCTGAAAATTCTTCTAAAATCTTTAAAAGTTTAATGGTGATGTTAATGTTTTATTTATTCAATGTCCAGCCCTAAACATACATAAGAAATCACAGAAAATTGCATGTTATGAACATATCTGCTTAACTGGTGACACAGTGACCGTGGGCAGTGGTGCCCTAATGGTTAGGGGCACGCACTTGTAATTGAAAGATTGCAGGTTTGAGTCCCTGACCGACAAGGCACCACTGAGGTACCCTAAGCAAGGTACCACTCCACACGTACTGATCCCCGGGTACTGAATTAGCTGCCCAATGCTGTGTCACATATGGTTTAAATGCAGAGGACCATTTCATTGTGGTGTGTCAGCAATGACCACCGATCACCTAAATTCACAGCTAACTTAACCAGATAATCTATGTCAGGGAGGACACTTTGCGCTACTTCAAGTTCTACAAACTACTGAAAGACTCTGGTGCTTGGCTAAATAGATCAGCTCTACTTTTGCTGGTTTGTTTCTTTGACTGAAAGACTCATCCATCTGTTTCACGTCAACATTAGTGACACATGCATGATTATAGGAGCCTAACCAATCAGCACACAGCAAGTGCTTAAGTGAAATCCAGATCCTTTTAATTGAAATGGTAGTTTACAAATTATGTTCTAGCTCAAATTGTCCTCCCTAGTTTAACACTCAGCTGTACTGCTGTGGGACTATGTCATAGCTGCACTCCTTGGACTTTTATTTGTCCACGAATATTTAAGAGTAGTCACCTGACCTATTCCAGTCTGCTTTTATCCCAGTTATCCAGGTACTACTAGACATTTCCGACAGGGTTTCAGAGTTTCCTTGCTTAAATGCTGCAGACTGAAATATCATGCCTGACCAACCCACCTTAACACTCACGCAAAATTAAATCTCACCACTAGAGCTGGACATTATGGCAAAATGTTTCATCATGATTACAGTATGTTTCCCACATGCGGCGATATTGATGATTATTACAGTGTAATTCACATAATTTCGTTACTTCATGATTCCATTTTTGCTTAAAATTCTCTTAGAATTGCTCTTAAATTCAAAAAAATGAACGGGCTGCAAATTGAAATCTATATTAAACAAATAAGCCATACAAAAAAAACCTTTTTAAAGTTTTTTTAGAAGATGCAGATGGTCTGATTTGTCTCTGGGTTTTTTCACTGGCTGCCTTGCTGCTCTTTCCACAAAACTGGTTTGACATTGCTGGTACAGTTGTCACCCATTACACAATAGAAAGTATAATGTTATGTCCTGTATTTAACCAATACAGCATGCAATTTGTACCATATTTCTTCACACTGAGCATGGAGACGCTAATTGCTGCTGTTTTTGACTGTAAGTGCTTGCATTCTGTATGATCTGCTGGATGGCAATACTTCGAGTGGTGAATTAAATTCACAGTGTTTCCAACTTAATTTCAGCAGATTTTACAGTATGCAGAGCCAAATGTGTCAGTTTAAAATGCAAAAAGTGCTGCCACTGACATCTTTTTATCTTCTTTATCCACAATATCTCCTTTTTTGATGACGTGGCTGCTGAGCTGTTGCTTTCGGAATCGACACTTGAAGCTTCTTCTGAGGGAGCGCTTATATCTTCCATGTGTCCCGATAACTCAACCAACCTTGTAATGCGTTTGCTGGCCGTAAGCTGTCTGCTTTTAAAAGACGACCGCATGCATATGCAGTAGGCGACACTAGGTTCTTCTCCCAGCGGGTGCGAGGTGAGAGAGCGCCAAAAAAGGCATTCATCTAGATATATAAATTTGTAAAGAAAATAATTGGTGAATATATTGACAGCCAATGGGGGTGGTGCGTGGTTCAGCTGATTAACACTCTTTGCATGTGATGAGGAGGGTGCTGATTCAGGCCTGGCCTTAGCAGAATAGTCACATGCCTGTGGGCCCATGAGCAAGGTCCCTAACCTCCAGCTCCTCCAGTCCCAAAAGGCAGCGGATCCTGCACTGTGATCCCCAAGCCTGCATGTGCCTGTATGTGTCATGGAGAGCATTATGGGATGGGTGAAAAGGGAATTTCCCCACAGGGCTCAATAACATATCATTAAACATTATTATTACACATTGATATGACTATCACAAGCCACATTTTCAAACATAATTTTATAATATAGTTTGTATATAATTTGTCTGTTTATTGAACTTATTATCTTCAAACTGAATTTTCACCTGCTTAGTAGGGAGTGCAATTGCAGCCCTGGTAAAATTGCCTGTTACCATATGATTGGTTGAAATCGTGTTCATTTCTGCGATGTGATTGGCAGATCTGTGCTATCAAGCAATGTTCCTTAGCGAAAGTTTATTGAAGTTAGTCATTTACTTATCGTTTAGATTTTATATGACGATAAGTCAGTATATCATTAATTTGGCTACCACTAAAGTTTTACAGTGCCTATGGTCTGAATATAAAGATATGTCAGATATGCTCTGCAAAGTGAGGGCATTCTGTGCTTATTTTCATGTGAGAACATTGAGGTTAGGCTATCACGCAGAAACAGTCTGATATACAAATCTCTAAAAATACACATCCAGGGAATGGTAAACAGATGGCTTTTTATGCTGGTGTGAGAACGTGGACTGTAGATTTAAAAAAATGAGAAAATAGCTTTCTGAAAATATTTTCTGAAAATAGCTGGTGTTTAAATCATCACCAGGGCTGGAGATAATGCTAATATAACAGGGATGGGTTACACATATTTAGCAATTGCTTTTTTTCCGAAGCAACATGCATTTTTTTATTGCAAAAGCAGGGTTAGATAGTCCCTAGAGAAATCGGGGTTAAGAGTCTTGCTCAAGGGCCCGATGGCGAAATCACTATGCCAACTGTGGGATTTGAACTGGAAACCTTCTTATCACAGGCACAAGAGTCCTAACCCGCTGAGTGACATGTGTATATGGGTAGAGACACTGCACATAATGAGTAAAACGATTTTCCAGTACAACTGCCCCAGAACCTGCGACGAGAGACGACAGGAGTCACAGATGTGTAAATCGGCAGGTGAAGTCGGGTCCCACCTGTGCATCCAGGTGTCTCCTGATGAGTTTCTCCAGAAAGGGCCTCTTCAGGACGGAGTTGACTGAGGGCCGGTCCCGCGAGCTCACCTTGAACAGCTGCGTCACCAGCAGGCGCAGGTCGCATGAGTAACGGGAGGCGATGGGTGTGAAGCGTCCCCTACAGATCCTGAGCACCAGCTGTTTTAGGCTGCTGCCCTCAAACTGCAATCAGCAACACGGTCACTTAGCACAGAGACTGCAACAAATTTATACTGTGTTATTATGTCACTGTTATTCTGAACACTGGAAAGTATCACACACAATAAATTCCATTTTAAATGCAGCTTATTTCTCCTTCAAATAAATCAATTTGACTTTTTTAATGGAACTTACAGCAGTTCTTTTCCACATATCATTGGAATCAGTACTTACGGCGTGTTTGAGTGTACACAGCTCATAGAGAACACATCCCAAAGACCAGATGTCCCTGGGGATTCAGAGCACAACATTAACTGAGGAACTGCAGCACATTCATTCATCTAGGCATAACACAGAGGTTAGGTGTGATCCCTAGTTATTACTGATCTGGATAAAAATCATTCTTTTTTTTTAGTTCCTGAGAGAAATACTCGGATGAGCTCCATCAGTCGGAGGAGCAGGTGCCTTTGCTGGCCGTCACACGCTATTTCAACACTCAGGTCAGCAAAGGATTTGGGGAGATAGACGGAGGGCTTATGTCAGCAGCGCGATGTGAGGAAGCTACTGCAACGGCACATGGATGGCCACGGTTATCCTGAGGCCAATATCACATGCACCTGCTTTAATATGCCTGAATGTGGACTTTCACCCCCAACGCATATGTGCTCAAAGAACAATTGCCCCCATGACCTGGCTTTTCTGCCTAATCCTGGCCCACACAGCATCTTTCAGAGTCTGAAACAAAGGAGATGAAATGTTGTTTCCTACACAACATGCTGAAAAGCATTAAAGCTAGGAAGCGCTTTTTTTCCGCTACGGCTATTATGCTTCCTACCTCCCCCAACTGAATTCTGGGTAACTTGACTGCGGTGCCAAACTAATGAGGGGGGAGAAGTCAATGTCCCTTTTCTGAAAAGACTAAAAACAGGAAGTGTGTTGCAGAAAGGGAGAGGGGATGCGTACGTCTTATTATTGTAGGGTCTGTTCTCACAAATCTCGGGCGAGAGATAGTAAGGCGTCCCCACACACGTTCTGGCAAGTTCCATGGTGCTGAAATAAAACAATCAACTAAAATGTATACAAATAATCATCATATTGTAATTTGACAAATAATTTACAAAGATATATATCATTATAGAATAAGCAAAGCTGTTAAGTATAACACAAGGATAAAATGGATGGGGGACTTATATACCGGATTTTATACTAACAACTGATATGCATTTGGGTCCATCTTACAGAGGATAAAAGACAGCATCATCTTTGCCAGGTTTTTCAGCTTTGTTTACAAAACTGCTGGAAATGTTTGCTTCACTCATGCAACTATTTATAACAGAAAAAAACATTAACATCAATTTTGCCTCCAGCCCCGCAAACATACTCCCAATAAACAGTGTTTATGGCTGAGAAAACATCAGATTGGCCACAGTGTATCCTTGCAGTTCACACAGATAGCGATTACAGCAACTCACTTGTTTAACATTCTTGCAATTCCAAAGTCGCCGAGCTTTGCTTTCATCCCATTGTTAGTGAGAAATATATTCTGTGGGGGAGAAGGACACATGTTGCAGCAGAATGTAAGGGATTATATAACACACTATACAGCTACCCCACCCTGCTCCAGGAGTATAACAGCCTTATGAGAACCAAGCTGCTTTGGTCTTGGATGACGGACACGCAGGCCGTCGCTTACTCTGCTCCTGAGCGTTACCCTGTTTATAGATGTTACTGTATTCAGATCCCATGAGGACATAATCCATGCGGATCAGCACCCCCCCAAATTCTGCCCCTGTCCTAGTCCCCCACCATTAGGATATCCAGTTCATTTATTGCAGAGTTCCCCATTCTGGTCCTCAGGGACCGATAGTCGGTTTATGTTTTTGCTTCCTCCATGTTCCCTGCCAGACAGCCCACAGGGACCCACTGATGTGGACTGTCTGTGGGCCCCTGAGGACCAGATTGGGAAAGCCTGATTTATAGGATTGCATATCTGTCACAATGCCAGAGTGAGACTATCTAGGGCCTTCCTCACTCTTTCACAGCCACCAAGCCACGGCTGATTACTGAGAGAGGCAGGCTGGAGGCTGGCACAGTGTGCATGAGCCTTGGCCACAACATGCAGTCACTGTACCTGAGCCTTGATGTCCCGGTGTAGGACCTTCCTGTCGTGAATGTGCTTCAGTCCTAGGCAGATCTGTACAAACCAGTCCACTATCTGAGGTGGACAGGAAAACATCTGGACAGGCTCCCAAAATACACAGATTCTGCACGTACTATCCTCCATGCCTGATCGCATTACGTTCCTTCAAACAGGCTGAATTAGAAATAAAAATTTGACATGTTTGCTTAACCAGACAAGGGGACATGGCCCCCTCTGTGTGTGTGAGCACAGCGTGCACCTGGCCTGTGTCCTCACAGGAAGCTGTGGGCCGGCACAATGTCCGCAAGACAATGTTTATTTAACATCGTTCAGTGGAACTGACTTTCACTGCAGTGACACAATGCATATGGAAAGCGGAGCCCAGAAATGCAGCTCAGTTTGAGGGTTAGCAAAGGTCCTGTTCATAGCTGCTCAGGTCACCTTTACTATAAAATGGCAATTTTCCTTTGGGTAGCAAATTGTTCATTTAAGCACTATGTTCTGCAAGCACCATGCTATGTTTGAGCATCCATTTGCATAAAAGAGCAAAAAAAATGTTTTATCCAAAAATTATTAGGATGAGAGCAGTTTAATGTTTTTGCCTTATTCAACTGTCTTATTCCATTGACCCCAAACTTTGTTGCATCCAGGACTGTAACTCAGATATTCTTACCTGTGGATCCAGCATCTCACAGCTTAGTGAAGCCAATTTGTATAAGGCAGACATGAAACCTGCCCAATTATTTACTGTTTTAATTGACTGGACAGTGACATGAAGTTATTTTTCCAGTCATAATTGCTGAATAAAACAACTCAGATGTCAACTTTAGTCTACTTGAAGAGTTGAGAGTAGAGTCTGTACTCAACAGAAGCATCTTAGCTTATTAAGATTCTTAGGAGGCTGTGGACTAAACAAATCAAAAACAGACATGCATACATCCCTATACGTGTACCTGGTCTTCACTAAACAGGACGCCTCTCTGCATATTGATCCTCTTCATCAAATCTCCTCCATCACAGTATTCCATCACAATATATAGATTGGTCTTCTCTAAATCACAAGCAAAACCAGGTCAAGATAACAGATTCACTCCATTGCCTATTTCTACTGCCTGTATATTTTAAAAAGTTTTTTAAATGAAGATTTAGGTTAATAATTTTCTCCACAAAAAGCCGCCAGAGATATTCCAGAAAACTATGCTTTCTGAAGAGCTTTGCCTAAGTTTCCTTTACATAAGAGAATCCATAGTTACGTTTAAAATGTTGTGAGAGTGCTAGTAGCAATAAAGACATTGTATGTGTGGCATGCACAGACCCTCAAATGATGTTATAAACATGACAATATTTGGATGCTTCATCTTCGAGAGCAAGATCACTTCCTTTCTGGAAGCTTCTTTTTCCTTGACAGGCATCTGAAAAGAACAATGTTTCAAAATCATCATGAAATCTATAATATTCAGTAATATTCTCTTTACACTTGGGGTGCTTCATTGGAGCTTCCAATTTACCTGACAAGGCAGTCCAGCAACCATGGTCAAGTATCCACAATAGGCATACCTTCTAGAATACCATTCAGTAAGATAAGGCATAAGATGTCTCTGTCTGTCTCTGTCTGTGTGTGTGTGTGTGTGTGTGTGTGTGTGTGTGTGTGTGTGTGTGTGTGTGTGTGTGTGTGTGTGTGTGTGTGTGTATTATAGTTTTCGGGATACATGGCACTATAAGATAAGATGTTGAGAGTGCTTAGTGACTGAATAGCCCAGCATGACTTGCTTCTTATGCATGACGTTACTCTGATTCCTGGAGGTCTTCATGCTGTTTTAAAGCATCTGCGAATCGAAGCCCATCATTGGAAATTCTGAGGCATGGTGCAGAGATGTTACTTCTGTATCCAAATCTATCTGTGTCTTTATGCTAACCAGAGCACAGCATGCTATCTAGATGAAGGACAATAAGCTGGTTCTCTGCCACAAACCAGTGAACCCTAAGCGCACCTTCGTTGATTATTTCAGTCTGTTTTATTAAAAGGTAACATAGCAACATAAAAGGTAGCATTTTTAAATGGGGAAAAACACCATGTGGTTATACTTATGATTAGTGATTAGTTACTCAGCAAATATGGGACGCACATTAAGTATACAAAGTTAATACCTTCCTCAGGTTGATTTTCTTCACCACGCATTCCGTTTCGCTGCCTCCGTCTTTGGTTTTCACTAAGAAAGCTTTTCCAAACGCTCCTTCTCCAATTTTCCGTACAACTTCATAGTTGTTCATGTCAGTGACAGTCTAGAAAGAGCGCATGGGGCCAGATGATTTTCCTGCTCTCAAAAATTCATTATCCTGTACGGGCAATTCACAGTATCATTTAGAAAGTCGCTATTGTTACGGTTTTCGCCGAGATTATCTTATATTTACACCGTACATCGAACGGCTGTAAGTCTGGATCCGACATAGTTACAAACGCACTAAGAAGACAGTTTCATGTATTTTGTTATATATAATCGGATATATAACAGTAACACTGTAGTATGAAGTCAATAAAATGTCACTTACGGCACCTGATCCGTTACCAAGGCAACAAGTAAACAAATATCTTTCTGTACTTATAGTTTCGATTTATAACAAAAAGTCCCTTAAAGTTTGTCACCAGTAATTAAGATACAATTTTCTGCTATTCGGTATAATGTGACTGGCCAGCAAGATTAAACTTTAAAACATGTAAAATAATTTCCCTAATTATTCCCTAACTTGTACGCAGGAGAGCACCATAATGTCAATGTGAAGCGGACAAGCGTGAGCAGAGAATTATGGGAACCGTATTTCCAATAATCCGGTTTGTGGGATCAATGTAAAAGTAATGGAAAACTAAATTTTCATTTACCTGAACAAAAACATAAACTTTTTCTTTTCTTTTCGTTATCTCGAGATCACGACTTATTTTTCTCGTGATCTCGACATAACCAAAGTTGTTATCCCGTGATCACGACTTATTTTTTTAGCCGACATCTTTCAAACATAATCCGGTTACTTCCGTACGAAAGGCACATTTTAAAGCATTTATTTTTTTCCTCAGTAAGTGCTCAAATGACGCAGTGGCAGAACAACTACACACAAGGCCCCGGGGCAAAACGCCGATCATGAAGAACTCCAGGAATCACGTGCAGTAACGTCATGCATAAGAAGCAATTAAGTCAAGCTGGGCTTTTCAGTCACTAAGCACTCTCAACATCTTATCTTAGTACAATGTCCCCCGAAAACTATAATATATATACACATGCACACGCACGCATACGTATATGTGGCGGCGCTGAAACGAGTTTTAAAGTGTGGGTGCAAGAACACAAAAAACTTAACGAGA
>JAODLC010000038.1:1625102-1678337 GCA_026781145.1 Hippopotamyrus pictus | reverse complement strand
TACCAAGGACAAAAATTCCACCTCCAGCTGCCTGCCCATCTCATCCATTTCTGTTGCAAAAATTACAGTGTATTGTCCAAGTCAAAGTAAACTATTGTCATTCGGACCATACAATTCGAGAGTGCATAGTAGAACGAAATTGCGTTTCTCCTGGCTCAATGTGAGAAACAAAACAAAATACTACAGGTTACACACAATACAGAACTACACGGAGACTACTATTTAGCACAGAGGTAAATCTTAAATTTTTAAAGTTAAAATTTGCACCGAGTCAAAATATTGCAGTGTCAAATATTGCAGTGTCTCACAGTTGCCGTATTACAGCACAGAGTGTAAGTGCAGATTACTTAAATATAATGTAGAAAGACTTAGTAGCACTAGTGAGGTAAGGTGAACGAGTGATAAGCAGAAAACATTTTTCCACTATCAAAATAGGTAGTAGAAGCAGAGTATAAATATGAAAACACGTTTTAGTGTGTGCTATGGAAATGTTTCATTATATGAATATGTAGTGCATTTATTAAAGTGAGTATAGAAGTCTAATGGCCTGGGGGAAGAAGCTCTTGCTCAGCTGTGTAGTCTTACATCCCATACTGCGGTAGCGTTTACCGGACGGTAGCGTGTTGAACAGTCTGTAGGTTGGATGTGATGGATCCCTGACAATCCTGACCGCTTTGAGGCAGCGAGAATGGTATATCTCTTGAATAGATGAAAGGGGGTTCCTGATCATTTTCTCTGCTGTCCTCACTACTCTATGAAGGGACTTCTGGTCAGAGGCATTACAGCTGCCATACCAGACTGAGATGCTGCTGGTCAGGATGTTCTCAATAGTACCTTTATAAAAAGATGTGAGGACATGCGGGGGGAGGTTTGCTCTCTTTAGCCGACAAAGGAAGCGGAGTCGTTGATGTGCCCTTTTAACAAGCGAGGTGGTGTTAGTGGTCCACGTCAGGTCTTCAGTGATGTGTACTCCCAGGAACTTGGTGCTGCTCACTGACTCCACAGCTTTGCCATGGATTGTGAGTGGAGTGTCTGTTTTGCGCCTTCTCCTGAAGTCAACAGTGATCTCCTTCGTCTTGTTGACGTTCAGGGACAGGTTATTAATGTCACACCCGACAGCGAGTTGATTCACCTCTTCTCTGAAGGCTCATCGTCGTTACTGATTAGACCCACAACCGTTGTGTCGTCTGCAAACTTGATGATGTGGTTCGTGTTGAACTTGGCACAGCAGTCATGAGCCATCATTCATATTTATGAAGTGAACAGGGTATAGGATAATTAATGTGCAGACTGGCTCCCAACAGATTCAGTTCATACACTGCTGTTTAAGTAGATGACGCAAGACATTTATTAAATACTAAACAAAAAAAATGTTTCAGTAAATTATGCTGAATACGGCATTTATTAGACTAGTCATGTGGTCGGTAATATTATACCGGCCACTTGTACCGTTAATCGAGCTCACCTACACCCCCAAATAAACCAATATGCGCCAGTGAGATGATGAAACCAACTGCTCCACGCTAGAAAGTTTGTTATATTATATCACCAGTCTATTATGCTCAGTGCTATTAAAGAATTACATGGAGTTTTAAGATTTAGACATTGATATAAAAGCTACATCGCATCTTTTACCTCTAAAACCACACAAATCATAAGGTTAATTTTGAAGATTTATTCTTATATTCTCTTTTACATAGAGGTTATATACAAATTAGTACAATTCTATCAGAAGGATCTGCAGTAAGTTAAGAGAAAATACAACAAAATATTTCTTTAAATGAATACATATAAATGTAAATCTTAAACGTTAATGGAAAACTCTCTTCCAGTCTTTCCAAATATTCTTGTTTCAAGATTTTTTCTTAAATTTAAATAAAAAAAAAAAAGATCTCGTACGAAAGTAAATGGAAAAAAATAACATCCTCATAATTACAGCCCACATCTTTTACATTCTCATTTTAAGATGAATAATCACATGGAAAAGCAAACTGCATGATATTTATATTGCAGTGTATTACGTAATACAGCAGATTATTAAAACAGGAAAATAAAATGCACATATTCTAGGCATCCTAGCGTCATAGTGGTATAGAATTGTGTGGTCCTACAAAAAACTGTGAACATACTTTTTAAAGTTTAAGGTACATTTATTCCAATCTACAAATGAAACAACCTCTCTCTCATTAAACTGTGAGTATATCTATCCTAAAATCTACATTTGACCTGGATTTCATTTCCTATCAGTTCTCTGGTCTAAAAGACCAGCCTAAATGTAGGGGTAATCACATACAGAGCTGCCTACACAATCTAGAGCCCCATCCCTTAATGTAAAAAGGATTCAGATTCACCAGCTATCTTAGGAGAATGCTGATGTATCATATTGCTGGGAAACGTAGGAGAAAGCTGTCATTCAAGGGATAATCAGGGTGAGCACATTAAATGGAAACACAAACACCGCAAAAAGGAAAGATCAAAATGAATAAAAGCTCCCACTGCACTAGGGTGACGCAAGAGGTGCGCCGAGAGGCCTGCCTGCTGGCCACAGGGAGGCCTACTGCTGGCCACAGGGAGGCCTACTGCTCACAGATCTCAGTCTCCACCACAAACCTGTTCTCAAAATGGAAGATCTTGCGGCAGGCGAGGGCTTCCCGTTTCTGCATACCTGCAAAGGGAAGGAACACAATTACCTGCTAAAACATGACTACTCTAGAGGTGGAAGGTGACCTATCTGTACCCTGCCACCACTGGGCATACCCTGGACAGAGGCCCCATTTACATTACATTCACTGTATGCTCACTTGCATATTCTTTCACAGGCTTTTGTATATCTGCTACGCATCTACTCATGGCTACCGTATCGCATTATACAAGTGGCATGCAGCACAAGAGTGCATTTTGGAGAAGGTAGCATGTGAAAAACCAACTAACCAATAATGGCGTCCCTGCGCTCGAGTCTGTAGGTCTCTTTGCCGCGGCAGAGACCGTAGATGAAGTACCCCAGCTGATCCACATTGTCCAATCGCTCAGTCACCATCATCTGCTCATGGATCAGGTATGACTGGGGCAGGTATGTCCCTGCCTGAGAGGAACACAGGAAGCACGCATGGTTACACACATGGTTACACACATGGTTACCACGCCCGCACACACCCCAACATGCATCAGGTCATGCAGTAAGAAAGCTGCTTCCTATTACAGTAGAATAATAGCTCTTGTTATTTTTCATGTTTGTCATAAATAAAGGAGGGAAACCCTTTACAAACCTGAGAGAAGGAAAAAAACCTTACTTGTTTATTTCAAAGATAAAATGCATACCTTGATTTTTACCAGCAGATCCACAAAGTTTCTGGGCGGCAGCACAATGGAGGTGTTGAGGGGAATGACATAGCACTTGTTCAGACTGAGATCCAGATAGGCGGTCAGGTTCTACAAGGGGCAGAAGGGCAGCACACGTGACTGACTGAACTCCAGCACGCCCGCTCCGATGCCAGCGCCATTTGACGAGGAACAGAGGCTTTGCGCAAAAAGGAAATGAGGACAGGCCTATTTTTAAACCCCCTGCAGTCAGGAGAAAAGCTGCCTGCTTACCCTTCTGAAGTCATGGACGATGTCAGCGGGGTCACTGTCAGTGAACTCGGGCACGGGAACATTGATGAACTCCACCTCGTCATCCTCCAGCACACGGATGCTCTCCTGGATCCAGCGCTGTGGGGGGATGGGCTCCTCGTCCTCGATCATGAAGTCCTTCTCGACGTAGCCGACCCCACACACGAAGACCTGAGGCTCCTGCAGGGTAGATAAAGCGCGTCAGCACGCGCCCCCACCACAGCCTGATGTGTTCACGTCCCCGAGAAAAACCCCAAAGAAGCCATTGGGACAGCTGACCATAATGCTGTCTGTGCCACATGCCTGCATCAGGAACTCTCTGTACAGGTAGGCTCCGCCCACGACGACGCCGGCCAGCATGAGGGCCAGGCCCAGGCACAGGCACCAGCACCAGGTCTTGGACTGCTGTCGAACCCGCACACCATTCTCCAGATCCTAGACACATACAAAAGGCACACAAAGAGCGGACCAGTCAGCCCAGCTAACTATTACCGTTACCGTGACCTGAAATAAACAGGCATGACACAAACACAAGTGCAATGATCAGACTATATAAGCCAGTTCCACTCAATATCTGATCCAATCTGGTCATATAAACACAAGGAGTTCTTGTGAATAGAGGGACTGGACCTGTGACTGGGAGGAGCGTGCCACAGCTGGGCTCAGCACTACAGTAGGGCTGGCCGGGCAGCGGGTCGGGCCTGGGGGAGCGTGATACCGCCTGCGCTAATGTTCCCTGGCAGCTCTCCTGCCGCCATCACCCCGCCATGGCTTGTTTACTGCTCTTCGAAAATGGCGGCTTTGTCCGGGGCAGCCGAGGGGCCCCAGCGCCACCCACCAGCCAAACATCTGCAGCGAGGATGAGTAGACGGTGAGCAGGCACAAACAGGGGGGCAGGGGTGTAGAATAAACCCAGTCCACCCTGACATCAGCATTCCAGGCAGGGGGAACAGATTCCACAATAACCTTTTCCCCTGAACAGCACGACACCATTTCAGGAAACAAGCAGAGAAGGGGGGGGGGCATTCTGCTGAGCCCATCTTTAGCTATTTATTACAAACTCAGGAGCCCAGTGCACATTGTTTGAAAGACTATCACTTTTTTAATGGCCGTGTTTCCCGGAGAGCTCCCCCAGGGAGCAGCGCACCTCCATGAGGGCTTGGAAAGCATCTGGCTCCAATTCGAAGCAGTAAAACTGCATTTACTTATGTCCCTTGAGAAGGGTGGGGACCTCATTCAGCCTCACCTTTTAAATGGGCTGACACATGTTACCCTGGAGACGGTGTGTCACCTGAGCTCAGCGCGTTCAGAATCCCTGGAGTTCAGCCACGACTCGATCACTAGTGACACAGCGCTCTGGCTGACTTAGTTTGCGTTTTAAAAACAGGAGCAGGAATTATTTGCAACTTCCTGTCTTTGCTCCAAATTAAAAAGCAACACTATAAAATACTTTCCAGCTTCTGTATATTTTTAACAACCATACAAAAAGCAAATCTGAAGGAGGATAAATGATATTCAGGACAAGTGGGATAAAGTATGCAAAGCCAGGACAGTTACAAAGAGAGAGAGAAAGGCATGCAAAATTTTTAACGTGCAGCTTTCACAGTAGAAACAGACAGACCAAAAGACCAGTAATCACATCTACATTTAGCTTTTTACATCAACCAAGTTTAAACATCCTCTTTCAAGCTGACTTTCGGAATGAGAAAAAGTAGGAACTTATTACAGCACTTAAGAAGCAAATTTTGGACAAAATTTATATTCAAAGCAATACCCATCCAGCCTGGAAAGAACATGGGACTGAAGGAAAGTTAACAGGCAAGTAAATGGGTTTTAAAGAAAGGTATTAAAAGTCCAATTAGCTTGGAGACTAACTATTGGAGGAATATTCAAATATGCTTTTCAGGCAACGAGGCTCATCCAGATCTAAGTGCCCTTGCTGGCCCGTCATCTGATTGGAGGCTACAAGGGGCTTCACCTCGATTCAGCTCACAGGCTTCCTGGAGAACAGATCCACTGAGGCTGCTGTGCAGAGAGCGAGAGGCGAGAGAAACTTAGAGAGCGAAAATTTAGGGAGAAAGAAATATGTTTTGACAGACCCTCATTTTACCATGGAAGGGTGAGGGGGAACAAGACAGTGAAATACAGAGAGGGGGGCTTCCTGGGGTCAGAGAACAAAAAAGGCACTGCATTTTCACTGCCTGACGGAGCAGCACAGAATGCTGGGAAATGACCAGCAACGGACATTATGGGCGGGAATAGGCAGCAACCTCATTATTAGATATTACACCAATATTTGTTTGCCGATACAATATGTAGTGAGATTAAGAGACATTGCGCTTTGTTTTTTTACTGCAGAGAAGTTATTCTTGCATTTAAACGTTTGATGTATTTAACTTGATGCTGTTTAAATATATGCCCAAAATGCTCAAAGTAAATACTGTATCATATACTGAAGAGCCTTCATTGAGCTGTACTCAACAAACCTTCAAAACAGATCAACAATAAACTTCAATACAAACTCGAGAATTTACAGCAGTAGCAGCTTATTGGCAATTAAGGGATCAGAAGTAAAGATGTGACACCAAAATTACCACCTTTACAATATATAGTATGTATGCCACTGAGAACAAGCAGGGTATATGAATTAAATCCAAACTGACAATTTGGAAATGTGAACTGAAAAACATCTTTCAGAATGTCTTAATTATTTTAAAAAAGCTAAAATAATGTGGAATTCCCTACAGAACATCAATGGCAAGGGACTCCATCTGTTCAGCTTCATCCACTCCTGGTTCAGAGGATGTTTAAAGTTATGTCGAGGGTTTGTTGCCTTGGGCATGTCGCTGCAGAGATGCATGCAAATGCGCTATTACCACATCATTTAACTCTAACATGGCAAACTTTGCAGACAGCTGTACTCATGCTCAGCTGTCCGTTTACTTCAGTTAGCCTGCGCTTTTGAGACAGTGCTTGAATTTAATATGAGACTGTGCTGGAAGTCTCAGTACACGCTTACTTATTCATGATAGCACCATGCCAAACTCACACACGTCAGTCCCTTAACAAAATCAGTCTATGTACAACTGGGCAAAAACTAGAAGTAATAAATATGAACAGCATAATTACAGTAACCTACATTTCAATTAATATTTAAAAATAATTTTTCGCTCTTATTGCCATCTAAAAATTTCCAAACCAAAGAATTGCGCTTTGTAACTGAATCCAACTCCCCCCTTGGAGTTGGACGCATTCAGTCACGTCTTCACTTCACTTGGCACCTCAGTTGTACAAGTCTGCTTCACCAAGCGGCCATTCATCCCCATGGCCATTTGTTTCATGTCCACTTGACATAATTGTTTTGTGGTTTCATCTGCACCTTTCTGAATGTTGCTCAGAGAAAACACAGAAACGTTCCGTATTTGACATTCGTCTGTTACATATATGTACTAAACCAAAACACCCATACCGAAAAATCTGGGTATGAATGTGTACCGCTACACTCCTCCTGATGGGTATGAGTGCATGGGCGAAAGGGGGCCCATTCCATTAAGTTGCTTTTGGATCTTTGTGGCTGTACTGTTATCTGACGACTGATGACAAATGAGGCTTTGTACTTCATAGCCCTGGCTGTCACAGTCACCAGACTAGAGTGACCCAGGAAGAGGGAGAGCAGAGACCCACTCCTATGCCATTATAAACACACTAAGCACTACAAACAGAGACACTGCAGTCCTCTTCACAATCCCAACATCCCCGTCAATTGCTGCATGTATTCATTCCCCCATTGTGTATGATGTAGCTGGCTCACACTGACAGCTAGACAGACAGACAGAGACATACACACGCGCACACGAACACACGCACACACACTCCTGCCTTGATGCACTTGCCAAATGCCGTCTTTCTGCTCTGCATCTCCACCCAGGTCTGCAAGCCCACACATGCATCCCTGGGCTGGCCCAAGGTGTGGTTTATGCCTAAACACAAATACATATTTCTGTGAATATATAATGTTTTTGTACTCTTTTGCACTAGGCGCTGAAAAACTGCACAACCTGCGAGAGAGAAAATGTGATGTAGGTATGCAGTTAAAATATGATGCAGTACGCTGCTGAACGGGTCTCCACAGCCCCAGAAAGGTGAAGTCAGTGAGACACACTGAGGCTGTGTGTTTTACTGCTCCGGAGGCCCCTGAAGGAAAGGATGCCGGGAAGCAGCAGCTGAGCAGCCGCAGGCCCAGGCAGCACATCGCTGCCGGCAACAGGCCACGGGGCAACCATTAGCAAGAAGATCATAATCGAGATAAAACTATCGCGCTGCATTTGGTTTCACAGTGATGCTCCTGTGTTGCCTGGTGTTATACACCCAGAGCACCCCATTCAGCACCATTTTATTTGCTTCACAGTTGAATTACATTTATAGTTCCGGGAAGACCAATGTTAAAAAGATAAATTTTAAAAGTTCAATAAATACATCATATATCCAAAGTCAACGAGTGATCGCGTTAAATAATAGTGATTTCAGTATTGACCAAAATAATCTTGATTTTGATTTTTGCAATAATCGAGCAGCTCCATCCTAAAGCTGACATTTGTAAAATTTACTTGGCAGGGGCAACACTCAGATTCACACCTTATAGAACAGAAAACAATGCCTTTACTGTCATTGTACAAGGGGTACAACTAAATAAACGTTGCTTGATGTGCATAATAAATTTTGTTTTTAAAACTACATCTTAAAATAAGCATTACAATCTCCCCTGATGAACGTGAGGAAACAAGCAATAAAATAGATTTCCTAATATATTAAAGAGCATGGGTTCTTATTATTAATATTCAAAATAGTTTATAAATAAATCATTATATGGTATGACTAATGCACACACAAATAAAAAGAAAGTGAACCTAATCATAATAGAATCAGTGATTTGTGAAACATTATCCTAACCTGTGTCATACAGTTACAGGAATATATTGCCATTTAGTTTCTGGTAGCTCATAACTTTCTTTAGGTAACACAAACAAACTAAAACCTTCTGCATCTGGCAAGCATTCAATAAAGAAAAAGTATCTCACCTCAGTTAGGACAAAATTATAGGCACTTGATACTTAATTGTTTTATACTTATGTCCACTGCTACACTATTTATGAATTTTAAGGAAAAAAAATGACATTATAACAATAGGGAGAGGTATCAAATAAAAAATATCCTAATGATGGTTAAGTTTAATAATTTGTATTGTGTTTTCTCTTAGCCCTAAAGGCTTTAGCAGAAGCCAACACTACAGAAGCTACCAGCTCCTTAAATATCAAAACCCCACATTCCAAACCTTTATGCACCCCATTCCCCCTTTAAAATAAAATTCTTTATTTATTTAGCTCCTTCTCATGAAATATCCATCCCACTGCAAAATTAATTAATGGAAGAGCTAGTTGCCAGCAAAACATATTGGAACTGACTGATTTCATCTACAGTAGATGTACTTCATTCTCATCAGTGGACTAACATTATCACAGTACTATAAATATACTTTGCAATGACAATGGGCTCTTGTTTACTTTCAGAAACTGAATCTGACTTTTGTCAAGTTTCTTGTTTAGTCATACTAACACATGACCAAAGCGCTAAGAGTGTCTAACAATGCAATTTCAGAACCCAGGTTTTGGGGAAAGTTCACAGCCGTATAATGAAACCTACTCAGTTTAAAAATACATATATAAAAAATAAGTGTCGTCGAGACATCCACAATTCAGTCTCCTAATCCAATTAACAACTGCGTTAATAACGTCACTGATTACGAGGTCGGCCGGAGCAAAGAGCAGCACAGGCGCACAGATGCATATAGATCCTTCATGCGCAGTTGTTCAGATTAAAAGCTGCCATTTTATCGACCGAGCCAGAGTGTGACTCAAAGCGAAAGCGAAGCGTCCTGTCTCGGATGTTGCTCTCACACCAGGAAGAATTGCCAACAACAAACCACAACATGATTCCCACGCATACCGCGATCAGTCTGTCTCATCCTAGAAAAAAACTCCCCGCTGAACTGATATGTTAACAGAAGACAACTGTGCCCTTTTACTGATTATTTCTGAGTCACATACCTTAAACAGTACCTTTACCAAAATAACATGATCGTAGGAACTAATCTGCTGGAAAATGTCGTCTCGTTTTCTTGTCTTAGCTTTGTAGTTTAGCGGTGTCACGCGATCCAAGTGCTTTAATCGATTCAGTTTGTTTAATTTTCCGGATTTCCGCTTTGCCTCCCCTAATGTGTGTTTAAACATACGCTAGTTTTGGCAAACGTCTGATTCGATCAAAATGGAGGCGCACCTCAATCAGTGGTTAATAATTTGAAGCACTCCAAGATGGTACTGCATAGCCAAAAGTAATAAAATCAAACAAAAAAAGTTTGATTAAAAACATCGATCCTACTGCCACATGGTAACGCGTTAAGTAGACAAACTGGAGCAAAGGCAGTTTTATCTGTTGCATCGTCTTGTACTTAATCTAGAACCAGAAGTAAGTGTTTTACAATCGCGATTCCTTAATCTTTACAATCTATTTCCTTCATTCCAGGGGTATTTTTTTTGGAGTTAACCCTAATCGTGCCGCAAATGCTCACATGTTACAGACAGTGCCATGTTTCCTCCCAGCGCCCGTCACAGGTGCTGGACAGACCCCGGCGCCACAAAGACACACAGGGAGCACAGCACAGTATGCCCTTGTCACATACATGCGCATTATATTACATAACCACTGCCTGCGACACCTAATTCACCTATTACTGCGACAGACTACACAAGTTACTACCCAAAAGCACATTACGCGACAAAAAAAAAACTTAGTGCAGCTTTTGAAGACGGCACTGCAGACGGCGTTTCCAGAAAATGCACGTCTGATGAAAAACTTTGATGCATCGCGCTATAAATAAAAGTCAAAAAAAGCAGAGCCTCCTAAACAAGGTTAGACGGTACTCTGTATGCGGCCGGTCAGCCATTTTTAAACCTATCCGATATCAAGCTGCAGGTTCAATGTCCACAAAGAGCCAAACCAAACATACACGTATACAAACGCTACGCTCCAACATTTCCGTATTTTATTAACCATCTGCATCCTATACACAATATTCCAACTTCTTTTTAAAAACTTCAGGTCCAAAGAGGTTTTAAAAGAGCTCGTTTTACTTTACTAATAAATGTATTTGCAGTTTATTACATAGCTTGCTACTTATAAAACAAAAGTACGCATCTATAAATAGATTAAAGCTAATATAGTACAATTCCAAGTTGTTATTAAAACCAGTAAACAACCTTTATGAAATCAGGTCAACTCACCGTCTCGTCGGGAATTAAGGCTTCATTCTTGTCCTCCTCTTTTTTCGGATCTTTTTGACCCAAGGCTGAGTTGAAAGAAACCTTAACCATTGTTATTTCGTTTTATTCGTACGAGGTCGTACTTCTGTGTCGAAAGTAGATTGGAAGCCCGGCGCTCTTCTGGAAGCCGCTCTTGGTTTTTCTTGTTCTACAGCTTCTCCTCCCCACTGACAACATCTATCAGTGACGCAGATACGCACCCAGCGCGAGCACAGCTACCTTTCATCTAGCTGCAGAACTATACAGCGCATTGGCCCGGCTGTGCCGCAAGGGGGCGCGCATTCTCAAATAAAACTAACGAGATTATAAATTATAATACAGACGCTACTCTAATTACGATTGAGATACGTTCCGAACGGCCGTTCGTAACTTGAAATGTTCGTAAGTCGTTGTTCAACACCATTTTAAGGGTTTACGCAAGTACTAAGAACTAGGATGCTGGGAGTACTCACGCTACGCTGCTGCGCGGTGGGAGTAGCGGCCAGAAGTCGTACTGCCCGGAATTGGCGCTCAGAAAAAAGGATGTTGCGGACAGGAAACGGGAGCCCAAGGAACAGAATTTGGACTTACAGTCGTTTTCGTTCGTATGTCTGAAAGTTCGTAAGTTTAAAGTTCGTAAGTAGAGGAGCGTCTGTAAATTGCGCTGCTAAGATTAAAAATCAGGGACGACATGGATGTTCACCAAGCCTTTTTTGGAATTGACCTGATTTCTGCGAGACGCGGTTAAATACACACTTTTGTTGTAGAAATTTAAAACAGAGACTTCGTTCGTATTAAGAAAATGTTTTATTTTCTACTTTGGACTACGGCAATTCAGCGCTGCATGCAATCTCCCGTTTACCGCGCGAGCGGCGCATACACGCACATCAACAAATGAGGCAATGAGCACAGATGAGCAATTTCTCAGAAAGGACTGCAGTGTATGCAGGTTTTAGCTGCGACTCTTTAATTAGATTGCTAGAGGAATGATTGGATGAAGAGTTCTCACACTTGGGTTTCAGCATCTGACTTAAAGGTTATCCCAAAAACCTGCAAACACACATGGCCCCTTGCGGATAAGATTGGCAACCCCTGCTGTAAAGTATCTGGAATAAATCTGCATTGAAATTTTCTTTCTATGATATTCCATTTGAGATAAGCATTTTTGTCAGAGAAGCCCTATTTCGCAGCTGGCTCATGCTGACATTTTGCCCTCAGTGAAGTTGCTTGGGGACTAGAAACATGGTGCTATTTACCCTGAACTAGGAAGGGGAGACTCAGCTCTTTATTGGTCTATAGCTCTGTCAATCAGAACCCAGAAATACGACCAGGGCAAATTTTCATTTTACAGGGTGGCTTGGGAAAACTCATTTATATTCATGAGAGAAGTGCTACCTGACTTGCCAGTGAATGCTGTAGACAGAATGCCAATAACCATGCTGATCACTAACTACCTAGGAAGCCATGTTAATTGCTAACTTCCAGAATAATTAGATTATATAGAACCCATAAGTCAAAATACTATTAGCCTATGATAAGGAAAACATATTGTACTGTTATTGTACTAATGAAAAATTACAGTCATACTTTGGATGAGCATCTTACAGCAGATGGATTCCTTTTTTATGATGAAATCTCCACACTTTAATTCATGGAATAGGTTGGACTTTTTAGAAGATGAGTGGAAATGCACCAAATTTAATGTAGATTAAGCTCCCATTGCAAACAATAACTTAAGAAAATTCATTTAAGGACTTCTTTGGGTTGATAAAATGTCAGATGTTGTTTATGAATGGTTGCATAAAGGTATTAAAGACTTATCTGTTTGGATTCTGTAAGGAGTGTTAGGCGTCGAAACAGGTAGCACATGTTGATGAGAGCGTGTTCACTGGCCAGTCAGGTAGCACATGTTGATGGAAGCATGTTCACTGGCCAATCTGGTTGCACTTCTTCCCTGAATATAAATGAGTTTTCCCAAGCCACCCTATGAAATGAAAATTCTCCAACTGGGGCCCGAATCACAAAGCAGAATTTCTTGCTTAGCTGGATAACTTGTCTGGTTTAAGGTAGTCTGGGCTAAATGAAACTGAACAAAGATAAAGTCACTTTAAACTAGGGTACCATAAATCCGACACGTTATCCTGCTGAACAAGAAATCCAGCTTTGTGATACATGCTCCTGTTCTCTGCTTAGTTCAGGGTACCCCAGTTTAAATGGACTTTATCTTTCTTCAGACTACCTTAAATCTAATAAGTCATCAGTTAATTACGTCTTGTGTTTACATGTAGTCAGCCAATAACATACCAGATAGACTGTTGGAGACACGCTCACAGCAGACAGGAACAAATATGGATGATTTTAGGGTTTACAAACGGTTTTGACCATCATACTTTATTCACTTTACCTGCAAAAAAAATGTTAGTGGATTTACAGTTATCGGAACCAAATTTAACAGAAGCTAACTGGAAATGCTAATCTGAAACAAAAAAGTTAGCTTTGCTAATTAGCAGTTAGCAGAACCCTGCCCCCCCCAGAGATCAGTGATGAATAAATAATACTTGTAACCCCTGCATGATGTTAATTCAATAAAAGTCCATCATCTAATGACAAAAAGGACCCCCTGGCACTGGGGATTTCCTCTGTGGAACATCCAAGCCTTTAGCTACATTGTTCCGTGAACGCACCCTGCATCTCTTACAATATTCTGCCACCTGAGTACTTATCCTGAATGTGAACCAAAACTTATCGTTTATCTTCAACATTTAGAGATTGCCTGCATGATCTATACGCTCTTATACAATTACAGGGTTCGCCACTCTGGCAAAACGGGTTGTCCATCATTGGACTTCCACACACAGTCCTGGGCCCAACCACAGGCATTTAATTACCATCAGTTTTACTTCTCCTGTGGATCGGCTTCCTGCTGGAGCAGAAGGACGTGATTGATGGAGGGAGATGAAGGAGCTTTATCCATCAGCGGGGGGCAGGTTGAATTGAGGGAGACTAGAGAAAGAGAATTGCTTCTTCTGATACCCCATCCTCTTCAGTAGGGAGCCGTGTAGCTGTATTAAGAGCAGAACACTTATATAGAAAAACATAGTAGTCATTCATACATTCTGGTCATGAATTAATCAAGCTATGGTTAAATGTGAGCTGTGGGTCAATGCAAACTATGGTTAAATGAGAGGTCCTAGTCTATGTAAGCATATACTGCAGTAGGTTCATGCATTTCTACCAAGTCCACACATGCCAAGGCTGCTTCATCTGGAAACACTGCTGCCACTAACTTTAAGTATTTCCAGTTATAAGCTATAGGCCTATATTTATCCCCATGCTTCTGTGCCAGTACTGCTGACATAAATCCATTTCTCTCCCACAAAAAGCACAAAAGGCAAATTATAATTTGGAATGTCCAGTGAGGCAGCTCCCAAAAGTGCACATTTCAAGTCTTTGAAAACCTTGTCAGAGTCCTCAGTCCAGTCATCCGTCACATTTAGCCCCTTCCAATCTCTCAAAGGAGTTCAGCACTTGTTGCCAAATCTACGGGGTCTACAATTACCCCCATAAATGATAGCAATTACTGTTTTTTTTTTAAGTTTTAGGAATTTAATAGCTTCAATTTGTTTTGGATTTCTGCTTCTTCCCTCTGGAGTTAAAATGTGTCCTAAAGAGGTGCTTCCTGTTTCACCAATTATAATTTTCCTTTTGTGGCCTTGTGGCTATTATTAGCTAAATAGATTAATAAATCTTCAGTATCTTGGACATAGGCTCCCTTCAGAGCAAAGCTCCCCGCTTTTTGGAATGAGGAACTCCAAATCCTTTAGCAGCTCTTGAGAATAAACAGAGTGAGGCCCAGTTTAGCCCTGGAGCATGCCCACCCAGGACCATCGCTTACCCTAAAATGTAAACACAAACCAATGCTGCAAAATCAGGATGAAAGGGTATGCAGAAAGGTATACCAAGTTTGGAAGGTCATTGTCAGGAACCCATTTTTGGGCAGGAGAGATAGAAAAAAGGATAGTAGTAGAGTTAGGAACAATGGGAGTATGTGGGGATATTGCATCATTAACTAACCACTGGTCCTGCCGAAATGCAATCAACCATTCACCTTCCTAACTGGAAAAATAGGAGGTTTTCAGGGAGAATACGTTATCTTATTAACAGCCCCTCGCTGGACTCTCTCCCGGCGCACAGGTGAAATAAAATACTCTCTTATTAGGTCTGTAGGCACTTTTTTGGCAGAAAGACTGTGCTGTAATAATTTGTTTAATAATAAACAAAGTCAGTCTTCAATGTGTCCCACAAGCTGTCCTGCACATCTGCCAAGAGGGCATCCGCATCTGTGGCGGGGTTAGCCGTCTGTGTCGTGGGGTCTGACAGAGGATGGGGACCGTGCTAGACAGAAAGGCAGATGAACACAGGAATCTCAATGATCCCTGTTGTAGGTGAGAAACAATCATCCAGTCAGATACACTCTGAAAAATCAGCAGTCAAGGACCCATCGTTTTCCAAAATGTAGGATTACATAAACCAGTAGAGTCTGTAGAATCATGGAAACACGTGGGACAGAACCTGACACTTGGGGAAAAAAGGAGAGAGGCAGACAGGTGTGATGCAGCAGCCAAAAACTCAGGTGAGTTAAAAATGTCTGTGAGCACAATCAATCTTCCATTCGATGGCCAATCGGAAATTTAGACAGGACAAGATGATGTGGTGGCACACTGTCGGAGAGGATGCAGCATTAGACAGCGGTGGCATCGGCCACTGGGTACCAGGCTGCACCTCCTGCTGTGGCCCCACGGAGTTCTGATGAGGTCAGCAGCTTGCCCGGCATCCTCTCTGGCCACAGAGATGGCAGACACCGGATCCCATGGCCGGCCCCGACCACTACCACTGCCATGTCCTCTGCTCTGTCTTCCCCAGTCACACTCAGCCTGCTAAATCTGGATGTTCATCCGATTCTCCTGTGCAGAGGCGGACATTTCAGGTCCAGAAAGTAAAAATCCAAACCAGGATTTTGTTTCAACCAACTAGTTGAGTACTCTGTGACTGTGACTCTTTATATTCAACTGGTTGGTTGAAACAAAATCCTGGTTTGGATTTTTACTTTCTGGACCTGAAATGTCCACCTCTGCTCCGGTGGATGGTGAAACTTACCCTCCTGCAGCCTGTACAGAAGCGTGGGTCTCTGTGTGGGGGAGGGGGGGTTGGTGGCTGTGGCCCTGGAGAATAGCGGCACAGTCCTGATCAAACTTTTTTTTCTTTCTTACATGGGGTGAGGAAGGAGAGCATGGCCTGCAAGACCAACCGTAACACGGCTGCTATCCTCTGTAGTTCTCTTCCCTTATCGTCTCTGGCCACTTCCCTCAGCTCTTAACTCTCAGCTGAATGCTATACAGCTTTCCTTGTTTTTGCCCATAACTAATCAATGCCAAGTCTGCGTTACCATTTTCTCCACAGGCACATCCACTCTTGCTCACTTTCTAAATGATCTCACACTCTTTGCAACAGCTTTACATTCCATGTGTCCCCCAGAGGGAACATCTCCCCTGTTCTCTTATTCCATAACTTGTTAGTTTTTCATCCCTTTCATCACTGTCTCACACCCCCTTTCATCACCGTATAGCTGTCTCACACCCCCTTTCATCACCGTATAGCTGTCTCACACCCCCTTTCATCACCGTATAGCTGTCTCACACATCCCATGGAACCTCCTAGCTGTTATGATTAGCAGGTTGCATTACCCATTGTAAATTTAACAAGCAAGTACTTCTTTATAATACACAAGCAGGCTTTTCTACCTTTGAAGTCATACAGCAGTAATTCAACACATCCGCTTGAATCCCTTTTAATAATTACAAGAGGATGTGAACAAAATAAACACTTATCCTTATTATAAAAACTCACAATCATATTAATATATCATAAAGGGAGTATGTTCTGAAGGGGATTTCTACGGAAGTGCAGAAAGGACGTGCTTCATTATTATTTTCGTATTGTTATCTTGAGATCATAACCTATTTTTACTCATGATGCTACAACATGTTTAGCAGCTTAGCTCACTATACTGTATATATACATCATCATGAACCAACGCATTCAGTTTTACTTTGATCATGGACTGTCACAAGCAAAAAGAGAACATAAGAACATAAGAAATTTACAAACGAGAGGAGGCCATTCAGCCCGTCAAGCTTAGAGAACTTAACCAATAGCTCAGAGTTGTTAAAATCTTATCTAGCTCTGATTTAAAGGAACCCATCCATCCATCCATCCATTTTCCAACCCGCTTAGCGTACTGGGTCACAGGGGGTCCAAAGCCTATCCCGGAAGCAACGGGCACGAGGCAGGGAACAACCCTGGACGGGGGGCCAGCCCATCGCAGGGCTAAAGGAACCCATGGAGGGTTTTATCTTGCACTACACTAACAGGGAGACTATTCCATACTCTAACTACATGTGTAAAGAAGTGCTTAAACCCTACAATAATCATATTAGTGTTCATCACTTTAAAAAGAAGACAACAGAATCACAGCTTTTAATTAATTTTCCAGGAAAAGTGAGCAGTACAATGAGATAATGTTGAGCTGTTAAAGAATTGTAACTTTTCATCCACCACCCACAGTCCCCACCTCAGATCTGAAGCAAGTCCCAGGGCTCCAATGGCGGCTGCTGGTGCGTCACCTCCAACGGCGGACGGTTGTCAGATCCCGACGCTCGCGGGCGCTGGTGGGGCTTTGCTGCTGACGGGGGCCGCTGAGCCGCCTTTTTACATGGCTTAGGTGGATCTGGTAGCCCTTCCAGGGGGGGTCCTCCTGGCCAGGGAGCACCACTTCCAATGACTCCTATAACCAGACCCCCTTCTCCAGGGACAGCCAGCGCACGGAGCAGATGGAGACTGCTGGCGGTGCAGCCTCCTATTACACCCAGCCCTTCCTCCTACCCTGCTTAGTGGGGACGCCCCAGCGCCCCCTGCTCTTTTTTTGGCGGCTCTGGTGCGGAATAAAATCTAGTACTGGATGCAAAAACAAAAAAACAGTAGCACATCATTGTTAGAGGGATATTACGCTAAAGAATTTTTCACTTGGGGGGGGGGGGGTAGAATAAATAGAATTATTGCACTTCAGGAGTAGGGAGGTGGGTAAATAAAGGAGTAATCACGGTGATTGATATGCACTTGAAGACTTTAGAATCCATAATGAAAAACCGTCACAGTGGTTATACATTCAGTGCCATTAACACATTGCACATGGGTATTGGGGAGGGCGTGAGTGCTGTGCGTGTTTGTAAATGTCACTGCTCTGGGGCAGAAGCTGTTCAGCCTGGTCTTGTGGGCATACAGGGCTCTGTAGCGCCTGCCTAATGGCAGAGGAATGAAGATGCTGTGGCTGTGGGTGGGCTCCTTGCAGATGTTCCCGGCTTTGTGGTAAAATATTTTTATTTGTTTGAGCGATTGAAACAGAAATGACACCTTCGCGGTGAAGACGTTTCCACTCTCCGTCCAGTAGGCGTCGCTAGAGGCTTCTCCGAACTGCTTTGTCCGCGGACGCAGACGCACAAAGCTTTCGTTTTCTTCTCTCTCCTGACATGCGCAGTACAAACAATAACCTGGAATAATGGCGGTTCCCAGCAGGTCCACGAAGGAGCGGCTATTATCCGTTTTAGACGATCTGGAAGTGTTATCCAGGTGCGTATTTGGTGAAACTGCGTCACGGCACAACATCTCAGATTATTTCTGAAATTAATTTAGGAAATACTATAGCGGGATTTACGATCTGTGCTGAAACTTCCTCTTACACTTACTAGGGAGCAGATGGTTTAACTTTCTTGTACCTCTTTTTTATTAAATGAAATTTCAGCAGCTGTCTAATGTACATATGTTTGTACATGTTGTAGAGACTGTCCATAAGATTAGAAATGAAGCAAATGTGCATTTTCCACAAAATATGTTCTCCTGTGTTTATTTTATTACTGTTGCTGTATTACTGAAGCATCCAGAAAGTTCGGTAATTAGCAAACTCTGATCATCACAGAGAGCTGATTGAAATCCTTGCCTTGTCGAGGAGCCAGAAACTGCCCCAGCCTGGCGAGGACACCCAGGTAAGGGAATGTGTCGTTTGATGTGTCACGTCTGAGCCCCTGTCGCCCTGTCGCCGTGTGATGTCTCCTAATCCCTCCGCAGATCCTTGAGCTACTTGTTCAGAGGGACGGGGAGTTTCAGGAGCTAATGAAGGTAGCTCAGAAGCAGGGAAAAGTTCACCAGGAAATGCAGCTCCTGGAGAAAGAGGTGGAGAAACGGGACAGCGACATCCAGCAACTGCAGAAGCAGCTGAAGGAAGCAGAGCACATACTGGTGAGCTGAGATGCACTGAGCTTTTTGAACCATTTTAGTCCATTAGAGTTTAGATGCATGCTGCATGTTCTCTTGTTATGTTAATACTGAACAACTGCAGTCAAGGGAACCTACATTCTCTGACCAAAACAAAGGCAATCCCTTGCTGCCTGTTTCAAGGTGCAGTCATTTAACTTCGGCCTCTGCATGCTCCAAATTCGTCCCGCAATCCAAAAACACATAGTCTATTTAGTTGGTGTCTGTAAATGGCCTCTAGGATTTGTTTGTATCTGCCCTGCAGTGAACTGGCATCCTGTCATGGATATACCTAGGGTTTGTACCCTGTGCTGCCCCAGTCAGTCTGGCTCAATTAGTTGGTCTGGATCAGTTTTAATTATGATATTTTTCTCTCCAAGGCAACGGCTGTATACCAAGCAAAGGAAAAATTAAAATCCATCGAAAAGGCCAGAAAAGGTTGGTTAGATGTGACAGACACCAGAATGGAATTGTTGACCTATATGTGTTTGAAAGGGACTTCTTGTTTGTGAATTTATTTTATTTTATTTTTTTGAAGGAAGCATCTCTTCCGAGGAGATCATCAAGTACGCCCACAGAATCAGTGCCAGCAATGCAGTGTGTGCTCCTCTCAACTGGGTACCAGGTTTGTATGAAGGGACGAAAGATGGCCCTGTGCTGAAGGACATTGGCCTGGGACTGACTTTTTTATGTAAAAAAATAAAAAAATTGAGAGAATGAGATGCTTTTTCTCTTCCAAGCAAGCATGTATTAAGTTGCTGATTAAAGCTCTCTGGTTGATGACCACAGGTGACCCACGCAGGCCTTACCCCACCGATCTCGAGATGCGCAGTGGGGTGCTGGGTCACATGAGCAACCTGGCCTCCAATGGCGTGAACGGGCACCTTCCTGGTGACGCCCTGGCTGCGGGCAGGTTGCCAGGTATGCCGCCTGACTGCTTTGCTTTGTTTGCTGATTGCTTTGAATTTGAATTGAAGCAGATTTTCAAAACAGTTACTTGTTTTCCAAGGCGATTTGTAATATTTGTTACTTGATGACTCATTATTCTCGTCTTCGGAAATTACCATTTGTATAATCAACAATAAACAAACACTGCTTCTATAAGCTAACGAAACAGGGGAATTCCAGACAAGAGTATTCCAGCTTTCAAGTCTCCTCTGGGAATCAGGTCCATTAAAATTGTTCTTATATTTGTGAGAACCTGCATGATGTCATTGAGACTTCACTGCAGCACAGTTAAGTCATGCAGTAGTGCAGTGTCTGTCAGGCCCACTCTGTCCGCTGCGTCACAGCTGCGTTCCCCCCTAACTGCTTCCCCCCCCGACCCCTTTTCCCAGATGTGCTCACGCCACAGTACCCCTGGCAGTCCAGTGACGTGTCCATGGGCATTCTACCACCGCACCATGGCAACGACTTCGCTCTGGAGCCCCCAGGCCACAACAAGGAGAACGAAGATGATGTGGAGGCCATGTCTACAGATTCATCCAGCAGCAGCAGCGACTCGGACTGAGAGGGACACACAGCGCGTTACCTGAGTAGAATATGACCCGATCTGTCTGTGACTGCCAAACCCAACTCCACAATTCATGGAAAAAATATTAAAGCCTAGAATAAGAATTATTGTAATCAAAAGTATGGGTGTTGCTATTGGTAAACAAAGATCCCCCATAAAATAGCCATCTGGTAACTTTATAGTGGTAATTTTATAATAATCTCTGCTGTAAATTGTTCTGTACTTCACAGTACAGATATTCATTATATTACCAGCAGGGGAAACTGTCATCTGCCACAATTGTTTCAGGTGATCTGTACACTCAGCACCTTCTAAACTTACAGAGAATTTTAAAGAATAAAGATCCGTCAGATACTGCCTGAGGGTCCCAGGTCCTACATTCATAGTGCTGAGGAAGAGCGCCACTCCTACGGCGTACAGTCCATCTCAGTTTGGTCCTGTTCCATGTCACTGGAATATGGGTGCAGTGTTCTGTTGTGGCCTGAACTCAACAGGCATTTGTATGTTTCTCAGGCTCTTTGAAGTATCTTTGCTGAGCTTGGTCCTCACAGCAGGTGCATTCTGTGGAATTTTGAAATACATTAAATTGATTATGTATTTAGTGGCCTTGCAGATTTTTAAATTGTGCTCTTTTTATATTGGATTATTTGTCTGAATATTCATAACAGCAGGACTTTAGACATTCAACCTCTTGGTTAAACGGGTGGCCTCTTGCTCACTACACTTGCAGCTGGGTTGGCTTGTATTTGGAAATGTATAAAAATATAAAAAAGGAGTCATTTATGGATGTTGTAGCTGGGTTCATGTAAACTGGAGAGAAGGTGTGATTGAAGTGACACTGTCATGTTTTGCTTAAACTGTAAATAATACTGTACATAAATCTTCCTATGTTGTAAATAAAGAACAATCTTTAGTAAACTTGTTAATTTTGGACTTTGTTTTTAAGGATTTTTATGTTTTTGATTAACTGTAATTAAATTGAGAAACCTCTAACTTGTGCAGGAAAATAGAAAGTATACAAATTTTAAAATGTATTACATTACATAACTTTGATTGCATTCATAGTCAAACATTACATGACATTGCATTGTTCTTTGCAGTATTTTACCAACATATATGTGACAGTTGCTGTGAAATGCTATAAAAATGGGGGGAGTGTGTGACTTAGTGGGTTAAGGCTCAGAGTCTTTGATCAGAAGAAGGTCCCTAACAGCAACTATTCCAGATGTGCCAGACATTGGCCAACCTTGTGCTGTGACACAAAACTTGGTGTCACCTGTCTGTGTCTCATGGAGAGTATCATGTCATAGATATATAGACAATGTCCACCATAAATAGAATAAAGTCTATTCTATTCTATGCTATTCTATTCTATTCCATAAACACTTAGGGCCGGTTTCCCGAACAAGGATTAAGACTAGTCTTGGACTAAATTGCCGTTTCAATGGAGATTCACCATTGTAACTCAAAGCTAGTCTAGGCTTAGGCTTAACCCTTGACTGGGAAACTGGCCATTAAAGTAAAAGACTGTGCCTAGACCAATGTGGACACCTCAATCCTTACCATTGTGAACAAGCCAAGGAATGACCAGGAATGGTCTTCTGGATTATGCCAGGAGCTCAAGGTATACCTCAATCAATGCTGCAATTAATTTTGAAATACTTTCTTGAGTAAAATTGTGTAAATAGACTGCAAGATTGGTATAAAATAAGATTAAAACTTAAAATATCCCTTAGAATGCACTAAGAGATGGAAGGCATGGACTTTGAATATGAACGAAATTGATTCTGGAATTTCTCATACAGCCATTTTTGTGGTGGGGGTGGAATAAATCTTGTAATAAAAATTAAATCTTAAATACGCTACGTAGGATCTCATATACATTGGTGTGTGTGTGCAATATATATCAAAGTATATATATATATATATATATATCAATGCCTATAAGAGATCCTACTTAGCGTATGTAAGATTGAATATATACATTTGTGTGTGTTTGGACCAAATGACCTCCACAATGTGATAAAAACATGTTATTTTGACGTCGTGGGGACCATTTTTCAGGTCCTCACAAAGATCTGTGAATGCAATCAAAAAACTAAAAATGCTTCTAAATGCTGGTTTGCAGACCTGGCGTTTGTGGACACTAGTCTCAAATAGAATAGCCTTAGTAGTCATGCACTTCTTTCCTGAGGGAGGGGGCTAACACAGACAAATGCTTGAAAGAGTCATGATGCTGGGAAATTCAAACTGGAAAAATATTCATATCAGCTCTGGACAAACAAACTACATGTGAGTTCAATTGCAGTGAAGTGTGTAACTTGTTTGTACTTCTATTTTGTTATAAGTTGCAGGAATTCAAGAAATATAACCGTATGAAAGGCTTTAAAGAAATCAACAGTGTGATACTTTTCACCATCTCAAAAGTCAAACAAGGCCCCACGGCAAGAGAACTTTTGACATCTTCCGTCGGACCACGTGACTAATAACCACTCAGTGCGCAAACGCCACTTGAGCGTCGTGCGACAATGCGCAGGCGCAGCCCTAGGATTTGTTATTCTACAGTGGACTGTATACGGAAACATGGCGGCGACCCTGATTTGTGGCCGGCTTGCTGCTAGATTGAGGAATTCTGGGTCCGGAAAGACACTAAGCAATGCATCCAAGGTCAGTGTATTAGAATGTCAAATTAAACAAATCCAGCTGTCGATCGGACTTACCTGAATGCTTCTCCGTCAACTAGATTGTCAGAATATGTCTCGAAAGTGACAGGGTCACATTTGACATTACGTTACGAATACCACTACAGGGCTTGCCTTCTGGTAAGGTGTTTATGTTTTGTCTCTGTTAAGGGATTAATCCAATACCTCACCTTTGCAGATCAACCGTATTGTTAAGTGCCAAAGTAGTACTAGCTAACTTGTATGGTAGGTGGTACCGATTAATTCTTCAGTCCTTCTCGTTCGGGTTTGACCTCCACTGCAGTTCGTGCGGACAGCGAGAAACCGATCAGTGTGCACCTCACTTTTTTCTTTTCCTCTTTTTCTGGTAGCTGTAAAGCCGATGTAACATTATAGGCCAGATAGAATGCTCTCTGCGGTAGGAATAGTACGGTTGTCACTTTGTAGATATGAATCATTTTCCGCGATTATATGATTTACATGTTACATTGGTTTCGGCCGAATATTGCGTAGATCTCATTGGAAAATGTAACTTTAGTATATGGTTTCAGAATCAGTTTGATTTACGGTTTTACATTAATCTTTCCAGCCCAGATGGCAAGTAGGAAAGCCGGGAAGGAAACTGTTGTCAGTTACGTCCTTAAGCGGTCCCTCGGTTTTGGTATCGTGAACTTTCACCTAATTTTATGTCCAAGTCTTGGACATCCGAAGATTGAACTTTTACAGTGATCATAAAACTAATGGGCATAGTAGTTACACAGTTCTGCTCGTTGCAAATACTCCAGCGTTACTTTATACTATAGCAATTATGGAGTCCTGTTAGTTGGACAAAATGTAATTTGAGGTTGATGTAAATGGCTGTCATAACTATTAAAGTGCTACAAATTATTATGTAATTATTTGCAAACATAACCATGTTTTTTGATTGTAAATTATCATTATTATGTGTCATTTTACACTCCATCTTTCATAACCAGAGGGAAAGTGTGCATAATGAGAAGGTTAGTTATGGTGATATCCTAATATCTCCATATCATCCATATCCTAATATCATGAAAAAATATTAAAGTAAATGAAATTACAGTACGGGGTGGTGCAGTGTTCCCCCCTATGGCCCGATGTCCATTGCTTTGGCTTCTACATGTACGGGGGGGGATATGTGGTAAATTTTAAAATTAATATCAATTCAAATTAATTTAGATAAATTAGACAAAAGATGACTCAGTGGAAAAAACAAATAAAATCAATTAAACTTTGTCCACATTGGTTTTGTCCAGACAGACTGAACAGAAAGAGCTTTTTCTGATTCTGTATGTTAACATTCTGAGTCTCTGCCTTCCTTCGCAGACAGCTGTACCCAAATGATTTACTTATCCATGCTCATCTTAGCTTAACTCAGTTGGTGTTCATAATTTATTATTTGCTGCCCCCTCCCCCCCCCATACATACAGTGCACTGAGCTGAGCTTTTCCCCAGGTCCTGTGTGCGAACCCCGGCCTGTTTGGGGGCCAGGGCACCCTGCAGCAGCAGCCACGACGAAACCTCTCCCTGCACGAGTACCTGAGCATCGGCCTGCTTAAGGACTCGGGCATCTCCGTACCCGCAGGCATGGTGGCCAGCACGCCAGAGGAGGCTTACGCTGTGGCCAAGCAGATCGGTACGCTCCTCTGGGTGGGCGTGAGGCGCTTAAGTTCCTATGAAGGTGTAACGTCCGTACTGTGAGCCAGCAGCTCATCACGCTGCATTCTAAGTAAGACCTGATGTGATGTTATCAGGATGCAATGGGTAGTTATTCAGATGAAGCTTTCAGAGAGAGGATGTGCACCTATAATGTCCACAGGCTTTGTCAGGTTTGGGGAAGTTCTGACACAGGGATTTTTTAAATCGTGTTTTCAAATGCTTAACATGAAGACTGATCTCTGTTGTCTCTGAGTCTCTGCTATTCAGAGAGCTCCTTGGTATTCTGGGAATCGCTGACTTCATAGGTAATGCTAATAACTCATAACAGACCACCTCCCATGATGTACTATTATGGTAACATGTTTCTGCATAGTCCCCTGGCCGTCGCCCCATCTGTTGTCTGTTCTGGCTTGTTCTTTGTTCACGCTGCCTGTATTTCAGCGAAAAACAAACACTGCCGTTCCAATCAAAAAGTGTTGTGGGGACCTGTTTTGTTCTCGTCATGTTGTGACAAGAAGTTAAAGGTGGCAGCTGAACTAGCCAGTGAACACTCAGCATTCTGCTGCCGTGGTTGTTTATGGAAGCTTGACTGCAGTTGTGGAACGCCTTGCAGCCTAAATATAGTTTTGGGGTTCACTGGTGTCAGATACAGTATGTCACAGTTCCTCCGGGCCAGCACTTGTTGATCAGCAGCCAATCAGACTCCTTCTCTATGAAGTATACCCAATCTGGCCACAGTTAGAAACTGAGCACCAACATTCAATACACAGAAAATTGTCCTCAAGTGTAGTGAACAGGTTGTAACATGTCGAGGTGCTGGATTCAAAAACTGTTGTGTTGTCTCCCAGATGTTTTAGTGGTGTGTAGTTCCTCCTTAAAGGACATTTAATATTTCCAGTACACTGGCTAGAAGATGACGAAACTGAAATGGAATATCAACACTGAGAGTTTGTTTGATTGGTTGACGTGATTTTCTGTGTTGGTATCCAAACCCCATTGGCTCTCCCACGCTGTCTCTCAGGAGCACACTGCTTTTTCCTGGTCCCTCTGTGTACTGGTTTTCATGGCAGAAAACCTCAATGGTAAAAAATAATAATAGGATGACTGAAGGGGAACTTTTCTCAGGTATCAGAGTGGAGATGAGTGTAACAAAACTCCAGTGATTAATATAAGCAAGACACCATTAGCTTCAGGACATGGGAAACATATAAAAGCATAACTGACCTCAGTGCTTGTGGACGGCTGGGCCTAGACATGCCTTCATAAGGCCAGGAGAAAATCCTTTGGAAAAAATTGAAAGTGATTAATTGTAATTGTTGACACACCACAATGAAACGTGCTGTCTGCATTTAACCCATATGTGACATAGCAGTGGGCAGATATTATTTCGCACCCGGGGAGCAGTGCTTGGGGGCGGTACCTTGCTCACAGTACTCAGAGTACTCAGTGGTACTGTTCGGGATTCAAACCAGTAACTTTCGATCACAAGCACACTTCCCTAACCATTAGGTCACCACTGCCCAGAACTCTTGCAATAACATCTAGCTGAAGTAGCTGGAATGAATGGATTCAGGCCTTGTTTTTAACATTATCTTAAAATGTCAATTAAGCCAAGTCTCAATAAAAGTTCTGTTATCTGGCATTGTTGGGATCGTGTAATGTCTTGATAGTTGAATATTACTTTTGAAAAACACTGAATTAAGGCATTTCTTGCATTCTAATCCTTCTATACAGACACATTAATTATTGTGTTATTTACGTCAGATATTCCGTACAACACACGAGATTACGAGGGATACAATAGAGGAATAAGCAGAAAGACTATTAAAGAATGCTGCTCCGTAGGCATGCGCAGGAATTGACATTTATTGAGTAATGCTATTCTGTATTCTTTTGTCATTTTTATTTAGTCAAATGTACATTTTTTAAGTAGTGTTACTACTTATTATCAATTTTTATTTTTATAATGATGTTTTAGGATAGTGTTAGTAACTTGAGCACAACAGTTACTTAAATGTTGGATTTGACAGCTTTTACTGTAGTACAAACTTGACAGTAAACAGTACTACAAGTGGGGGAATGTTTGCTCATTCAGATGAATATCTAAGACCAATAACGTCCACAGAGATGTGAATAAATGTCAGCTAAGTTACTGCTGATTAACCTGAAGTGTAACCATAGTGCGCAGTGTGGGCTGGGTGGGGGGGCGGGGGTGGGAGCTGCGTTTCAACTTGAAAACAGAGGTGCCAGCATTGTTTGCGATGACCCCCCTCCTGCGCATGTGCCCCCCCATCTCTCTCAGGCTCCAAGGACTTGGTAGTGAAAGCACAGGTACTGGCCGGAGGCAGAGGGAAGGGCACCTTCGAGGGGGGGCTCAAGGGGGGAGTGCGGATCGTATACTCGTGAGTATTTTGACGTACACACACACACACACACACTGCCTTACCCCTACCCATGGTTCACTGGGTCCCAGACATATATGAACATGTCACTATAATGCCAAGACTCATCGGGCTGGAATTGTCAAAGGGTGGATCAGATGTGCTGAAGAAGACTTTACCGAGTGGTTCAACTCGCCAATCATAAGTACAAGATCTCAACGAGAAATGAATGCAAATGATAGATTTTTTTTTGAAGCACGTGGAAACAATGCATTAACAAATGTGCACCATAGTCCAAGCTAATGGTGGCCAATGATATGTGTGACTTTTTATAATTTCTTTTGCCCAGGCAATGTGTTTCATATGCGTACAGTCTCATCCAGTATATGAGTGTTTATATATTATGGGAATATTTAAATTTTAATAGCATGGTTTATTCTGTGTGTGAAACATTATATGCTTGTGCTTTTATTGCTTTATTTATTTATTTATTTATTTTATTTATTTTTATTTATTTTATTTTATGTGCATGAAGCATTTTTAATATACCAGCCATTCCCTAACTGATTATTGTGTGTGCGTGTGTGTGTGTGTGTGTGTGTGTTGGCAGCCCCGAGGAGGCCAGGGACATCTCCTCGAAGATGCTGGGCAAGAAGCTGTACACCAAGCAGACGGGAGAACAGGGCCGCATCTGTAACCAGGTGTTCATCTGCGAGCGCCGGTACCCGCGCCGGGAATACTACTTCGCCATCACCATGGAGAGGTCCTACCAGGTGAGCTGCGTTACTATGCAACCGCTGCATCCCATTGGCTGCTGGCTGTGGGATTCTCATCTGTCTCCTGTTCATCAGGTCATCGTTCTCCTGAATTTACCTGGGGTGTTTGTTAGCTGTCCCTAGCAGTCAGTGCAGGTCTTGGCCACTAGATGGAAATGTGGTACAACAAACTGATTCGTCAGGAGCGACGTATTCATCCTTCTGTGCTCTCCTGCAGCCTCTCTGTATTCTTGTCTTGTCTTTTTGTAGCTTAGTTGTGCTAATAACATTTCTGTATTCCAAATTAGAATAGAATTTGAGAACCATTAGGAACTAGCAGGTAAAAAGTGAAATAAAAAAAACAGCTTGCCCAAGACAGTATTTTATTTTGATATAAAAAAAAGACACAGAATGACAAAGCCATTGTCTTTAACCTTAACTTTTGAGATATAGGTATTGGGGTGCCCCCTGACTTGGTGAGAACTTGATCTCATTTCCACCACATTGATTGTGGGATCTCCTGGAAAAAAAAAAAGTTTTTGAGCTTTAATGGGATACATAGTAATTAAGAGTGAAACTCACCGATATTTTAGCTGAAGACTCAGTGAGATTGTTGAAAGAAGACATGAAATAATGAAAGGCATAGGTTGGCAATAAGAGTAATAAGTGTCCTTTTTGTCATGAAATGTATTTAAATATGACATTTCTGGACAGAGCAATAAGTTCAATCTGAAACATTTGTGCCAGTTTTACATTTTCCATTAAATATGGTTGTATACCTACTGGTACCTAATTTTATATTCTGGGTTGGAGAAACCTAGAAAAAGTTAAAGTGAATGTGATTATCCACCTTGAATTAATACTTTTGGTTATGATTTCACCTCGCTGGTCTCCCCGGTCTGCTCTCATAAATATGATTGGTCAATGATACATGTCCCACCCCCTTGAGAGTATTGGGTGCGAATTGGACCATCTGTCCTTGTCTCATGTCAGTTGGTCTCTTGCTGCAGGGCCCAGTGTTGATAGGCAGCTCTCAGGGAGGCGTGAATATCGAGGACGTGGCAGCAGAGAACCCTGATGCCATTGTGAAGGAGCCTATTGACATTGAGGAGGGTATCAAGATGGATCAGGCTGTCAAGGTAGCACATCAGTCATGGGAGGGGTATCCCTCACCTGTGTCACGCGAGTTCTGATTGGCAGGTGGACTTGGAAGAGGCCTGTACGTGGGCTTCTAACTGACAATGTGTGCAGGGTTATTGAGATACCGTCATGAATACTGATACAGGTACTCCTCACTAACGACATACCTGCTTACCGACCAGCTCTCCAATCAGTCGGTATTGTACGCTGGACAAGAACTTTGGCAACGTTAACGGCAGTGCCAATATATTTGGCGTCAAGCAGTTATGCATATTAAAACAACGTTATCAAGTCGGAGTTTCCTTTTGACTTTTTCTTTATTCAGAATAAATAAGAACGATTACCTATCTGTATGGTATGCAAACCTAAGTAATGTATATTAGGGCTGATTTCCTCTATTCTGTTTATTACACTATACAGTGCAGTACTGTATAAACATTAATAAACAGGGGTGCGCATAACTGGTACTCATTCACCCAATAATTCCTTGTCATATCAGCGCAAATATACATAATATACATGCGCATTTGCACTGTTACAACAATCAATTGCTGCACATATCGCTTTAAAGGTGAATGCGTACTTGCGTACCAGTCAGTCTGTTTATAAATATACTAAAAATGTTATAAATTGTGCAACGATGACATTAAAACTATATCTAAAGATCTTTGACACAAACCCATCTCCAGTACATTATGCTTGAAATATTGGTCAAGGGGCGGTTCCTTACTTATCCACCAATTAGCTTAATGGGCTAGTTGTGGGAACAGAGCCCGGTCATTAAGCGAGAAGTGCCTGTATTCTTGAATATTGACTTAGTGCGTTGTCTGAAGCCTAATGGTATGGTCCGTACCCCATCCCAGGTGGCACAGAAGATGGGCTTCCCTCCTGCCTTGGTGACCGAGGCTGCGGAGAACATGATCAAGCTCTACGATGTCTTCATCAAGTATGACGCGTCGATGGTGGAGATCAACCCCATGGTGGAAGACTCCTCTGGCATAGGTATGTGGGGCTGCGGCCCCTCACATGTTCTGCCATTTCAGCATGGGGCAGCGCGTGTGACATGCGCCGGTGCAGTGACACGGTGCTCCGGCTCACGGGGACCTCCTCCGTGCTGCGCTCGGCGGGCAGCCGTCTGTGATGGATTAGCGGGGGGGGGGGGCGGCGTCATCGCAAACCTGAGGGGTTCCCCTGTGGCTGTGGTGGACTACGTGCGCTGCATCTGCGTTGCCATGACATTTCAGATGTTGAACTCTCCGATTAAAATCGGTTCGGCTTCGGGGGGGGGGCTTGTCTAAAAGCAGCAGATGTGGCTTCTGGTGAGAGTGAAGGAAGTAGATGAAACGATGTAGAAACAGAGCGATGGCGTGCCGAGGGCTGCTGTGATGCTGTGGCCAGAGGAATGACTGCAGTATTTATGATGCTCTGACACCCAGAAGGGTCACGCTCAAGGGCGTCGGCAGCAGCCTCTATGTAGTCACTAATGTCGTCTTCATTTGAGCCATTTGACAGAAAGGAGAGTTCATGCCCCTTACAGATAACATGGATGCACCTTATTCTCAAGTTCCTCAGGAGACTCATTTTTATATTTTAACTTAACTCTGAAGAATTCATGGCAGGCTGCACTGGTGCCATTAAGATGATATCTCATCCCAGCTTTTTATATTATTGCTTTCAAAAATGTATCATTTCTTTTCCTCTCATCTTTTTAAAAATGAATTGTGTTCCTGCACTTTCCGGTTAAATAAATGGCCTCTTGGATCCCTGGCTTCTCACGCCACACAAATCATGTGCAGTTTCATCATAAACCAGGTTCAGAGTTCATGCCGGTTACCTGTACTCTCCTGTACTCTCCGCCGAGGCCTGTTTACCTCACCAGCATTTGCTTATGTTTTTTTTTTCCTCTTTTGATATATTTACCTATTTTGCCTTTGTGTTTTGGCTATTCCCTTGGGACCTGTTTTATACTCCTGGGATGAGATACAACAAAAATAAAATATTGAAAAGCGGGTTGGGACTTTGTGTCGACAGTCGGAAGGTCACCGGTTCAAATCCCCTGGCTAGGCGAGTGATTTTACTGTTGGGCCCTTAAGCGAGGCCCTTAACCCATATTACTCCAGGGACGCTGGCTGCTTTGGATAAAAGCATCTTCTAAATAGATAAATGGAAAAAAGAAAGCTTCTTTCACTGTATTCTGATAATATTATCTGGCTCTATAGAAATTGGCAAGAGTGGTATGAAATTTCCTCACAATATCGATTGGGATAAAGTTCCAATTAAGCAGTTAAAAAAGATTTTTTATGGTATGGTTCTGAAGAGGCCAGGCCTTCTCCAGATACATTAACTGATCCTGATTTTCCGTACTGCTGTAAGGAGAAGCTCGTCTCGGGCTGAGGCTGTGCTGAAGTGGGATAACTCAGATTCAGCTCAGGTTATTACTGAATGCTTGTTGTCTGCCTCCTTTATTCCAGGGTTCCCCGATTCTGGTCCTGGAGGGCCAGTTGCCTATTTAAGATCACCAGCGAATTACCAGGTCTAGTAGGTGTATTTGAGCTGGGAAATCTGCAAACCCTGTGGCCGGAATTGGGGAACGCTACTCTATACTGTTGTTGAATTCACCTTTGATTATATATTAATCTTTAGGGGAGAGCAAGCTGGTCACCTGTTGTGGCACTCAGGGAGCTGGGGGTTAAGGGCCTGGCTCAAGGACCTGCAGGTGTGCTGAGGCTGGGCTCGAACCGGTGACCTTCCGATCATTGGTACAGAGGCTCAGCCCATTGAGCCACATGCTTTAGAACAATTGGCCGCATTGCTACCTGTTTTATGAATGATATCTTTGCAAAGTTTGCAAATAACACTAAATTGGTCCACGTCGTGTTTCGCAAATGCAAACAATTGACACACAATAAAAGTAGAACTTTTTCTGGAACCAATTTTTCCTCATCAGTCATGCTGCAGACTCATTCGATAGTGTAGCCAATTCATCTATAAAGAGTTTGTTGTTTAGTGTGTGACACAGGTTGAGGTCTCACGGAGATCCACTAAGCCAGATAACTGACAAGGATGTGAGATATGCAGACAGCGCTGAGATCGTCCACAGACTGAGATTGCTTGGCTTCATATTGGTCTGTTTTTGTTGTGGCAGCCTTTGAACACTCTGGCATCACGCGATGGCCACTTGCTGGTCTGGTCTGTCGTTCCAAGAACGCTTCAGTAGACGGGCAACCTGCCATGCACAGGAAGTTCAGCTTACCTTCAGTGACGTTTAGTAAACTCTTTGACAGCATGTATGTTTATAATGTACTACTTACCTTACTTATACATCACTTTGGACGAAATTGTCTAAATAAAAGTAAATATACGGTAAATATAGTGTGGTATCACGTTCCTTGCGATACCTCTGAAATGTGTATTGTGGATAGAGTTGTAACCAGTTATGATGAAATATAGCCATATTGCGCACTATGAGTTGTAAATAATGCTAAAATTACAGTTATGTGTCTTGTGATATATTGTGGACCCTCTAAAATTGTATGTATGTAATACAGTGGCTACAGAATAATCAACTAGAATGTAAGCTGTCCTGCTGTAATAAAATTTCTAGGTACTTAAATTGGCAGAAGTGTTTTGTGTGTTTTTGTGTGATGGAGAGCTAGAATGTTAGTGTGTAGGAAGGGGCCTCGCCCTTTGCACATCCTTCTGTTTTATCCAGTAAGTCAGCAATAATTTCATATTTTTTCCAGCATAAATATGTTTCGTATTTTGACAGCTTTCTCCCTGCGCACCACTGGAGCGTGGTGTAGTATTTATGAGTATAGCGGCACGCCTCCCTGGCAGTAACGGCAAATGACGGCCCGTCTGCTTCTTCTCGGCAGTGATGTGCATGGATGCCAAGATCAACTTTGACTCCAACGCCGCGTACCGCCAGAAGAAGGTGTTCGACCTGCGAGACTGGTCCCAGGAGGACCCGCGGGACCGACAGGCTGCCAAGGCCGACCTGAACTACATCGGATTGGACGGCACCATCGGATGTCTGGGTGAGCATAGCCTATCAGGGTCAACTACTGGGTTGAGTCTCCGCGATGCACTGCGGTGTCCTCATGGCCATGTGGTTTGCCGGAATGTTCCAGGAATACCGTGCATGTGGCGGGCAGACCGACATCCGTTACGGGCCAGCGTTTCTCCCAGGCTTCGGCGGGAACGGCTAAATTCAGATATTTTCGTAGCTGCGCTCTGTGTATGTTTCCGTTCTGTCGTCTGACGGCCGCTTTTGCACAGTGAACGGGGCAGGCCTGGCCATGGCCACCATGGACATCATCAAGCTCCACGGCGGAACACCAGCCAACTTCCTGGACGTGGGGGGCGGAGCCACGACAAGCCAGGTCACAGAGGCCTTCAAGCTCATCACCTCCGACAAAAAGGTGGGCGAGCTGCCAGCCGCTGTGGGGAGCTCAGTGGGTGCAGAGCAGGCCTTGTGACCCCCCCCCCCCCCTGCTGTTTACTGTGTCTGTATTGGACCTGCTAGCCATACCCTCACCCCCAACGGTGGGCTATAGTGTTTGGACGTATTCAAGTGGCTGCTGCTAATCTGAGAAATGAAGTCTGTGGTTCTCTGACCGAATGATGGGTGACTTTCGGTGGCTCTGATTGCTGCATTGTGTTTCTATGGAAACAGGTTCAGGCCATCTTGGTAAACATCTTCGGTGGCATCATGAGGTGTGACATCATCGCACAAGGGATTATCATGGCTGTGACGGATCTGGACCTGAAAATCCCCATTGTGGTTCGGCTACAAGGTCAGAGGCTCCCCCCCATTCCTCGCCCCCATGCCCCCCCGCCCCGACATCCTCTCTGTCACTTTGCGATCTGGCTCGGCTGCCTGCAGGAGGACTGCGCCTCCTGTGGCCGGGTGAGGGTAAGCCGGCACCCCGGCTGTGGCACTTTGCATTTGCTTGCCGCTCTCAGCCGTGAAGGTCACATGGGCTGAGAATGGCAACTCCAACACGCAGCTGTGGTCAGGGGCACAAAGTAGAGAGCTGGACATACACTTCCAGTCAGAAGTTTTTGCACACACTGAGATTTTCTACATTTGTTTACTTAACATCTACTCACTTAACATTTACAAAGAATACACTCAATACACAATATTCTTTGCTAACAAATTAATTTACATTTTTATGTTGGGTTATTGCGAAAAAAAGTCATATCTTTGATTCATCAAAGTAACCTCCTCTAGCAGTTATAACGGCAGAGCAAAATCAAGGCGTTCTTTCTGCAAGGGACATTAAATACTGCTGTGTCTCGTGGGATGAAACGGTTAACTAGTGCATTTAAAGTCAAAGGACAGCCTAGGATTTGACTGCGCCATCACCACACAACCAGTTAATAGGATGTCAGACGTGCACTGTTACTTACTCCTTCTATGTTATAAAGGAAACTTGTATTATTTGACTTATATTTTCTTTTATAGTTGTTCACTCAACTTTCCAATGCTTAGCAATAATATAAAAAATCTGTAGTTTACGAAATAAATGGAAAAGTGGTAAAAAGCTGTGGTGTGCAAAAACCTTTGACTGGTAGCGTAAATGATTACGTGAGCAGCCAGGGAAGGAGGCTCTTCACGTCATGTGACTTCACGTCCCACTCAGAAGTTCTCTTCCTTACTCCCCCTCCTCCTTTCCTCTCTCTGCTGCCATGGAGACTCATAGTTTGGGGGCTGCTGTCTAAACCCCTGAGTCCTGCTGCAGTCGCCCCCTCAGTCTGCCTGTGATGTGGGAAGAGACAGGACTTCTCCTTTGCTACCCCAGCTGTCCAGCTCTGCACTGTTTGTGAAGAGGGCTATGATGAGCGTAGTCGTGGTAACTGCCTCCCTGTCTGTCTCCGTGGCGACCTCACCGTTGGCCCGTTTCCCTGGCTCTCACAGCAGGGTTCCCCAGGCCTCGGGTGATTGCTCTGATTGCCCAGTGAGCTGTCTCTCTGTGGGGGGGGTGCAGCCTCCTGGTCTGCTGGTCATAGGTCATTGCCTCAGCAATTTGGTGTGTACATTAAGGCAGGCTTTTTACTGCAGGTTGTTACGTGGTTGTCCTGGATTTACTTTTCAGATGATGGAGGAAGAACAGCATAGGCCAGCTCATGGCCACGTCCCCCCCTCTCCCCCTCCAGCGCTTCCACACTCATAATCGACAGGCTTTCTGTTTTTCTCATTTCTGTTCTTCAGGGACGCGGGTTGATGATGCAAAAGCCCTGATTGCCGCCAGCCCGCTGAAGATCCTAGCATGTGACGACTTGGACGAGGCAGCTAAGATGGTATGTGGGGAGACGCCTCTCAATTGTGGAGGGGGAATGGTCTTGGGTGGTCTTCATTTTTTCACAGAAATTGTGTGATAAGCACTGAGTATGTTGAAGCACAGTGTTTCTCAGCCTGAACCTCAGGAACCCCCAGACAGTCCATGTTTCTGTTCCCTCCCAGTGGGCTGTCTGGCAGGGAGCTAAGAGGGAGCAAAAACGTGGACTGTCTGGCAGGGAGCTTAGAGGGAGCAAAAAACGTGGACTGTCTGGCAGGGAGCTAAGAGGGAGCAAAAACGTGGACTGTCTGGCAGGGAGCTTAGAGGGAGCAAAAACGTGAACTGTCTGGCAGGGAGCTAAAAGGGAGCAAAAATGTGAACTGTCTGGCAGGGAGCTTAGAGGGAGCAAAAACATGGACTGTGGCAGGGAACTTAGAGGGAGCAAAAATGTGAACTGTCTGGCAGGGAGCTTAGAGGGAGCAAAAGCGTGGACTGTGGCAGGGAGCTAAAAGGGAGCAAAAATGTAAACTGTCTGGCAGGGAGCTAAGAGGGAGCAAAAACGTGAACTGTCTGGCAGGGAGCTAAGAGGGAGCAAAAATGTGAACTGTCTGTAGGTCCCCGAGGACCGGGTTGAGAAATACAGAACTGAACTACATCCAGAACGTACATGAATCATGAATACTTATATTCTCTTGAGTGCCTGTAGGAATTCCTGGTTGAATTTGTACGACTGACTGTGTGGAATACCACACTAAGGCCTCTGGTCTGCTTCCTGTCCCTCTTGCCCCCCCCCCCCCCAGGTGGTAAAACTCTCTGAAATCGTCTCCCTGGCAAAAGAGGCCCAGGTGGATGTGAAGTTCCAGCTTCCTATTTAAACTGCCCCCACCCTTCTGGAGCAACAGGAGAGTCTGTCTGAACTGGATCCTCCAAAGTGTTGATATAGGGTTCAGCGCTACACCTGTATTTCAGTCATTCTTTCTTCCATTCTTTCTTTTTTGTTTTCCTTCTTGGCATGTTACCTTAGGCCCTGGCATGACACCTTGTGCCCTGTGTCAAAGCAGCGTAACTGTGTGCCCCCTGTCTGCCTCTCCCTGAAGCTTTCCGTGCTCCACTTCATGCTTCCACACCCAGCTGTTTTTTATTTAAACCCCACCCCCCTGCTTTCCCTGCCTTTGTACTATTGGATGAGAATATATGGCAGCTGTTCTTCCTGCCCCCCATGGCCTGACACTGCTAGCACTGGCTGTCCATATGATTCAGAGCAGGGATGTCGCTATGACGGTATAATTGTTTGACCCGGCCCTTATTTGAGTGGCAAAATTGGCGCTCTCATCTGCTCTTACGTAGCATAATGCTATTTAATGCGCACAACAAATCTCATCCTCTTCCCTTATGGCTTCTAGGAATGAATATTAACCTACAAGCCTATAAATCTCCCACCCCCCCACCCCATGTGTGTTTAAAAAATGTTGGTTCTAAATGAATCTGTTTAATTTCAGATAGAAAACGGGTTACTATCCTGCTTATTACTCCACAGTATGATGATGATAAATAACAGTGGTGGTTTCATTCCTGTTCTGTGTGCCTTTGGTAGGTCTCTCACACAGGTGAGAGATGTTTTTGGGGGAAGGAATGTAGATAGCTGAGATGCAGATGATGGTACTGGTGTATGAACATGCCACAACGGGTAGTAGCTACTGTTACAATAACGTCATTTGGTTATGTAGCAGTATTTAAAGCAGCCTAATTAGTGTAAGATCCATCTGTTACTGTCCAGAGCTGTCCAGGTCAAGTACGCTTGTATGACAGTGAAGCCCCTTTTAGAATGCAGATTAATGGTTTACTACCCCAAGGTGTCGCTCTCTTTGATAATCTGCTGCCCAGCCGGATGTATTGTACTTCTGTGGTTTCCTGAGCAGAGCTGTGTATATATGGCTGTGGAGTTTTGCTGAGGTGAGGAAAGGAGCTACTGTTGCCAGTATTAGGGTGGCGGATGAACAACTGCATGAACAAATTCTTTTGAGGTGTCTTTACAAATTTATTGGAACTGCAGTTTATATTCCGAAGCTTAAGAATAGAATTCTCACTTTTCTCACCTGCCCGTTTTGTGTACATAAATGAATCTACTTCATTACGGTTTAGTCACTCGCAGAATTACAGCCGCCATGCCACACCTGCTGAATTGTCCTCATCACCTTTTAACGTAGCCCTGGTATTTCTGTTGTCACTGCGGATGTAGAGGGTCCATCAAGGATTCAGAAAGGCTGTGTTGAAATACTGCTTCTCCGTTTCATTGTGCACGTGACCCAGAATTGTAACGCGTTTTTGTAAATAAGACCAACTCCTCTTTGTTGAATATTTGAACTTTGCTATTAAGGGCAACGAGGGCGTAGGACAAAGACTGATTATTAAACGTTTGGAACACCAAAAATGCTTCATTGTGTTTGGATAAATGCTTATACACAGAACTGTAAAGAAAGTACTTATACATTAAAGTTAGAATCAAACAACATTGTAACAGACTTGTAAAGGTCTGTATAGTGTTGGTCCTTTTCAGTGGACATTTGTTGTCCGATATATGCAAACTGTTTTTTCAGAGTCAATTCCTGTTATAAAATGACCAGTATCTGCAATTTGATTTGCATATGTTTTAGCTGGTAGGTGTCTAAGAATTTCAATTACAGTCATATTCATGGTTAATAGGAAGGTACACAGCTAATTAATGTAAAAATGGAAGCTGTGTAATTGGGTCATTGACAGTTTGGGCATTTGAGTTGCGCGTACACCGCGAGAGATGACGCCCGCTGATGAGCCTGCCATCCTGGTATCTGATTATTGAAGTGATCTGCAGGGTGAGTGTGGTCATGCCACGGGTCTCCTCGGAGGCAGAAGACAGACGTTTTCACCTCCTTCCAAGAGTCGAGTGGCCTAATCACACAGTCGAAGCTACTCGTTATCCAAGTGGGTGTTTTCTCCAAGTTCAGGTAACGATTTTGGCTGATTTCTAGTAATTTGTGTACTTGCAAAGTTTTGAGTAATTTGGTTCTCCTGCGACGATAACCATCCACATTTCAAGCGGATGTATATTTCCCAGTTCCTTTTTATTCTTTGAAACACTCAAGGATAACTACAAAGGAGCCAAATGAAAAAAAAATTATCAATGCTAACACGCTAACTGAATCTTTATCAAATGTGAACCAACCTCTCAAGATGTGCTGAAATTAGAGCCAGAATTCAATTAGCCACTTGATTAAAACAGATTAGCTAAAAGCTCAGCAAGAACAACAACTGTGGAATGTCTGTGAGCCAAGGAAATGTGCATATCGGAGCTGCACCCATTCTGAATGCAGCAGAAATGAAATGAAGGCTTCGGGAATTGACGTCTCTTGAAAGAACATTCGGAATCTCAAATGAGAAAAAGATGTCCTTCCAGCAAGTGAAAATATCATCTGCAAAAAAGCAAATAACATGATGCATGTGAATAGGGTGCCTAATGTGGAGACGCTCTTCCATTTGTTCATGACCAGTGAGACCTTTGCTGTCCTCATCTGTACATCTTCAGACTTCCTGTTATGTCATAGACTGTAAATCATCTATGACTTTGGTTGCACTGTACCAACTGTTTCAAAGTAATCAGAATCCCAGTCTTTTATTCATCAGTGAATGAATTAGAACCATCAACCCATCTGTTTTCTGTTAACCGTGGCCACCACTGAAGCTTTGGAAGCTGCTGATTAATGTTCTTAAGGGCCATCAGGATTCCTGTAAAAACATCCTCCATCTACCGTAAGTGCTTATTCAGTACAGGGCTGTGGTGAGCCCAGGAATCCACTGTTGGAACATACTTGCTGCAAAGGCCAAAAATGATTTTCAGATGCACAAACATCTTCTCTCACATGCTGAAAATTACAGTGTTTCTTTTATACTGACAGACTCAGCTGATCAATCCAGGAATTACACCTGAGAGGGCGAATGGTTCTTCCAGGCTACAAGGGCTGTTAGATTTTATTTCCTTTTGTATAAGGTCTGGCACCCAAAGAATATCTGCTCTTACCTGTCTTAGACAGAGGGGGGTGTAGTTACTAGGAATGATTAGCAATCATGAATATTTAGCCATATGTGGTGAATGAAAATTATTATTCTTTCCACTGGATAGAGTAGTTGACCATCTCCCTCATCATTCTGCCTGCAGGGCTGGGGGAGGAGTTAACGATAATGAAGTCCACTCTCCACAGAATGAGCAGTAGTGACTGCACACAAAAGGCCTATATTTCTGTTTGCTTTTTTTTTTAAAAAAAAAAAAACCTTTGGTACACATGGCATCATGCTTTATGGGGGATGGTGGATATTGACTGGTGAAATGAAAAATATAAATTATAGATATTATACAGAATGAATTAATTTTGCACAAATAATCTGTGTCTTTTTAGGATTCTAACCTGAGTTCTGAATGGATTAAGTTCAAGTTCTGAGGTACCACTGTATATAAAAACAATCAGTGGAATTAAATAGCTTTTTTGTCAACTGCTTTCTGCCAAAACATCAGAAGTACCTTATAGCTTTTGTGGAACAACAATTTCCAGGATTTTCAGTCCCCTCAGATTCAGGGCGCTATATTCATGGCATTTGTGGATTTCCTGCCTGAGTGGGGCCTTAGCGTCACAGTGGACAAGCTTTTACAGTCAAATGAAAAAATGGTCCAAAATATAAGGCCATTGTACCAGCTTTTTGCAGGTGATAATATTTTTTTGTATTTCCCAGGAAATGCCAAAGGGATTAAGCTGAAGATGAAGGTCAGACAGCCACAGATTAGGGAGGAGCCGCTCTTCTGTGTCTCAGTCGTGTCAATCTTGTTTCCCTGGGGAACAGCAATGGACTCATTTGTCTAAAGTGACCAATAGCTCAGCATAACCCAAACAAGCCTCTTTTCTGTTTTCAAAACAATCGCTCTTTTATTCAGCGCCTTTTAAGCAAAAACCTTTGAGTGGATCCATCATTTTCCATACCCGGTTGTCCTAAGCCTATTCTGGTTGCCAGGTAGCTAGGGAATCTCCCAGGACAGGGCGCCAATGCACTGCAAGGCACATTTACTCACCATTCATACCTAAAGACAACTTAGCTACTCCAGTTTACCTTAGCAGAGAACCCAAAGGAAACCCCATGACGATGCAAGGAGGGCATGCAAACTCCACGCACATGCAGCTAGGGTGTAGACTCCTATTTTCTTGCCAAGAGAAAAAAGTTACCCATAATGCATTTTACGGATTTATAAATAGAGGATGTGAACATGCTGTAAGGGGACAAACGTAGGTGACAGACCCCCTGCATCCATGTGATACCTGCTTTGTCCTGCACCATTTCCTATCTATTCCCTCTGGCTGTTCTATGTTTGTTACTCTCATGGTTACTTAACCCCCAAATAAATGTATAAATAACTGGATCTGTTCACCGCCTGAGCAGAGACTAGCAGCAACTCAGCATTGTCAAAGCTGACTTTTATTCCTGTCTCTGCACTGGCAGAAAATCTATTAGGCACCGTTCTATGTTTGGATTAAGGGTCGAAAATATTTCCTCTTCTGAGGAACTGCCGCTGTTCTCTTTAGTAGGGTAATTAATCAGAATTACTGAATTACTAAAACATTCAGCTCTGTAGAGTCATATATACACGACACAATGTCTATATGCATCTTTTTGGGCAAAAGACATCACCTGCCAGACTCAGAAACACTTCTGAGTTTATATTTTTAAGCTAACTGTAGTTTATGATAAGTGAATTTGTCTGACTGACAGGAGGCCACATCACCATGACGATGATGGGCATTATACACCCAGAAGATTAAGCCGGAATGAAAAACTTTGTGGCAGTGCTTTGAGTCTAATGATCATTGTGTCATTGTATGCTGTGCCCATGGAGGTCACCTTCAACCTGACAAGGGTATTTCCAGTATGTACTTCACTATGCAAATGTATATAACGGGGTTTGTCACTCCTTTGATTGGTTCTCAGATCTCCTGCACCATGTTATGATTTGCTGCAAGGATCTGAAACCCATTGCCCTTACTCTCTGTGTTCTGTACTGGCAAATCTGACACCACGCTGGTCAAACAATTACTCAAGAAAGGTCAGTGCATTACACTGAATAGACAAACATATACCACATAATAGCAGTTAATTTCCAAAAAGAGGTTATTGCTGAAAGCAGTTTTAAAATGCTAGGTTCTCTGAAACTTACTGTTCTCTTCCAGCTTGGGGTTGGGGTTGCTGACAGAATGATTTTTAGGGTCATTTGTCTTATTTTCATTTCACTATGATGCCATGGAATGAAATGTGGTTCTTTGGAATACAGACCCTTTCTGGCATTTTTCAGACACTGTCTCTGAATAGGGGCTCCACCTGCAAGCCCAGATTTCAGGTGTTCAGTTTTAGGTGAGTAATATGTACGATAATAGCCCCCCCAGGGCTGCCCGTTGCCTTGTGTCCTGCCCCTTCAGGAAGATTCATCACTGCTCTGTTTTCAGCAGCTTGAAAAAACTGCTTGGTAAGCCCACATATCCACCAAGAACTATGATGGATCAAGGAATCCATCAAAAGCACAGTGGCTTAGAGTAATTAAGAACTGCATGGTGGCTTGGTGGCCTGTTGTGGTGGTGCAGCGGTCGGCACTGTTGCTTCACACCTCTGGGACCAGGGTTCAAGTCTCCACCATGGCTCTCTGTGGAGTATACACGTTCTCCTTGAGTTCTCATGGGGTTTCCTCCAGGTTCTCAGTCCCTCCACAGTGCAAAAACAGGCTGAGGTCAATTGGAGTCCCCAAAATCCCCGTAGGTGCGAATGTGGCGGATTGGCACTGCCCCTTGGGTTGTTCCCTGCTCTGACTTTGCCTCCATTCTATAATTTTGCACCATAATCATTTGAGTATAGATACTGGCCATTACCAAATATGAAATAAAAGTGAATTCCTCTGACACAGCCTTGTCACTCCCTTCCAGCTGGTTCTGGTCCTCCTGAAGCTGTTGTGACTAAAGCAGCACTGTAACTAATATAAAGCCTGGGGCTCTGCATGCAGCCCCCAGAGTGAGATGAGCCATATTACCCCATAATGAGGCTGCTCCTGTATGCGACCTGGATTCCTTCATTATATTAAATTAGCACCTTGCTTTCCAGCACCAGATAGAGGGCTCCCTTTAAAAAGAGATTACTGTCTGAGGTTTGCCCCGCATGGGTCCTGACCTTTATAAACAAAATGTCATCCTATTCATGTCGTGATGATTCATGCTGGGAGGCCAGAGGACCAGCAATATTAATTTCGGAGGGTCTCATCTTTACCAATGAAGAATAATTCAATATGCATTTTGGATGTTAATGATATATTATGCACCTTACTAGTTTGAGGTATTACTTTACTTCCCTTCAGGGATATATGCTACGGAACCCCTAAAGGGACATAGGTGATTTATATATTTTATGTATCTTGTACGCACCAGTTAGTATCTTGTACGCACCAGTTAGTATCTGGTGCGCACCAGATACTGTATGTTTTTTTTAATCACCTATGTCCCTGTAGGGGCTCCGTAATATGCCGGAGCACAGATTTTTGATGACATTGTTTATTTAATTCCCCAATTATACTGCAAAAGGATCTGATATGTTTATCATACTGACATCCAGTCACAAAAGGTGCATTGAGGTGCATGTTCTGGAAGTTTTAAACAGCATCCTTTGCATTCCACAAATAGCATCTCACCACACTTCCTAACAGTCTGAGAAGTAATCAAAGAAATTGCTTCCAAAAATATGAAGACACCTTGCCTGGCCTGTTAGGAGAGTGCAAATAATATAAGGGTGGAATCTGTTTTCACAGATAACTTAAATCACATTTAGGCTCACATATCTTAATGTGATGCTGATAGCTACATTCTATACACACAGCCCCGCCGGTAATGCATCAACAGCATTTTTATACAAATGTACCTGTTATATGCATCTGCAGAATAAAGAACACAGACTGTCCAAATTCAGATCTGAGTCCAGAGGAGTATCGGAATGACCATGAGGCAGGGTCGCTGTCGTGAAGGGGCATCTCTGGCTACGTCCCTCCAATCACCCCTAACAAGGACCCACGGTCATCTTTTATCTTACTTTATTTTTTAAACTAAGTTTATAAATACATCTTGAAAACGTAAAAAACTTAAAACTTTTTGGGTGTCAGATTTTCAGACCCTTCATACCCCCCCAGTCAGCAAATTTTAATGCCACTGTGCACAATAACATGGGATTGCCCTTTATTATTGATTCACAAACACTTATGTTATACTAAAGCCAAAACCCACCCTACAACACCCCTTAAGCTAAGCAATTGGGTTCTGATCAATCCCTCTATCTATTGGGTTCTGATCAATCCCTTTCAAAAACATCATTGTGTCATTTACTATTCAGTCAGATCAAAGCATCTGCAGACTTTTCAGTTTTTTTTTTTTTTTTTTTTACTCCTTGCATCTTAGACTAATTATGATCAGCTTGTATCCATGGAAACCAGCGACTGGCAAACGTTTGCCTCAAGTGTAGCGCTGAGAAAGCTGAATGATCGTCAGACTACATGGTTCCTAAGATAAGTGTTTTTCGTAAAACCAGCAGGCACAGAAAGTGTACGCCAGTGTGAGAAGTTCATATTTGAGGATGAATTTCTGACATTGTACTATAGTAGGAAAATACACAGTTTTCACCATTGTAATACCGTCTGGTTTCCATGCTGTCTTCAATAACAGGCTGTCACTACTCTTACACACAGGGCAATATTTGTATGTTTGTGCTTTTATTGACAATGTTGCTGCTATGCCACACTGAGCTATTACAAAGAAATTCTCCATTACACATATTGCACTGAGTTAGGCCATTGGCACAAATGAGGCTTTGAGTTCAGGATTATTCTGCACTGGCGACCAGTAAATAGGCTCCAGTGCCCTCCCTCACACCCCAACAACAACCCAGAGCCAGATAATTGGTTGAATGGTGGATGAACAGCCAGTAAAAGGAACCAACGACACAGATTAACCAGGCATGATAATGGTCAGCGAAAGATGATTCTCCATCTGCATCAGGATTTGAAGCCTCATTTGTCACAAAACCATCATTCATCTCAGCTAATCGGAACTTGGGCTCGACAAGCTGCACATTAAAAACAACTGTGAAAGGTATTTGTCTATCTTTATGTCTGTATGTGAAACCTGCTTAATCTACCAAGGTCAGTGTTTCTCGATCTGGTCCTTGGGGACCCCAGTCGGACCAGGTTTTTGCACCCTCCCGGCTCCATGCCACACAGTCCTCATAGACCATTTGGGGGTCCCAAAGGTCCAGGTTGAGAAACACTGACCTACCTGTAGACTACAAAGCTAATTGGCTATAAAACACATCCAGAATAACACCTTGTGACTCTGCAGTCCTCCAGTCATTCTACATTTCTAAAGTGCTTTCTTTAGCATTACTACCAACATATGATTAAAAATTATAATATACTCATTGATCTTGATATATTCCAAAATAGCAATAAAGGATGCTTTCCATCTGTAAAACAGATAAATTTACACACCTTCAGTTAGCAAATTACTGTCGTGAAAATTCACCTTTAAGGGTGAAGAGAATTTAAGTTAGGCAAAATGGCACCTTTAACATTTCCTATTGTGTGTTGCTGAGTGTGTGAACCATATGAAGGACCAGCAGCCCATCTGGGTTTCAGACCTAACAGTGTATCTTTAGACAGCGGGAAGAGCCCAGAGGAACCTTGCATAGCACAGACGCTCAAAGCAGACCTCCTTCTGAGGCTGCAGACTGCAGCTCACCTAGGGGATCCCCAGACATTCCCTAGCCAGCATAACAGCGGTCTGCCCCAGGTCCACCACCAGAGGAATGTCCGAGAACAGCTCTCCTGGGAGTCAACCAAGTTACAGTCATATTATCTGCCGAACCATTTCGACTGAGTCCTCTCAAACTAAAGAAGCAGGGGCTCCTTTTCAAGGTCTCTCTGGATCTCTGAACTCCTCACCTTGTCACAGAGGGTGAGCCTATATCAGCTCTTTGAAAATCCTAATTTTGCCCACTTTTCCTGACAATCTCATTATTAATCATCAACCACAGCTCATTACCACAGGTGAAGATAGTGACATAGATTGACTGTTAAATGGCTTAGCTCCCTGCTCACTGCCACAAACCACCTCAGTGCTCACAAAACCGCAGCTATCCATATAACCCATCAATCTCATGGGCCCTCTTAAGAACGAGATCCCAAGTTGGTTAAACCCCTTCACTGACAACAGCCTCGCCCCCTCAACCAAAATCAGCAATCCATCTATTTTGAAAGAGCACCATCACATTGAAGTTAGAGGTGCTTACTGTCATCACTGCTACTTTATTCTTGAAATTAAACCATTCAAGTATCTGGTGTATGTCCCCGTCAGATGAGCTCAAAAGAGCAGCATCATCTGCAAATAGCAGGGATGGAACCTTCCAATCCAGACCTCGTTCTAGCTACAATTACACCATGATATCATCCATCTATGTCCTCTTCAGGGTCACATCAGGTCCAGAGCCTATGAGCACAAAACAGGGAACAACCCAGGATGGGCCACCACCCCTTCACAGGGCCACACTCACACGCCATTCAGACCTACAGGCAATTTGGTAACTCCAATTAACCTCAGCATGTTTTTGGACTGTGGGGGAAACTGGAGAACCCAGCAGAAATCCCACAACTCCACATACACCTGGAGGCATATCACAGACTCAAACCCTGATCCCAGAGGTGTGAAGCAACAGTGCTAACCACTGTGCCAGCTACTGTGATAGCACATCTACAAAAAATACAAACAGGAGTGGAGACACCACATTTCCCCTATGTACTTGTTGCAACTCTTATAGCCTGATGGTACTTTCAGTTGTCTGGGGAGACCCTCATGGAAGGACTCTGCTGGAAGTCTCCCCTTGACAGCTTCCCTCCCCACTCATGTCCACCCTCAGACTTCCATCATACCAGATACCTTCTAGCCCAGCTCTTTGGGGCCAGTGCAGTGACTGACATCGTGAACATGGCCTATTCAGACTGCTAGCCTCATGTAGGACACCTGCAAGGAAGCTATAGCCAGCCATTCCCAACAAAAGCTGACTGCTCCTCTAGGTCTTCCTATTCCTAAATCCAGGCCAAGTCAGGTGATGATCAATTGATAGCTCTGCTTCTCAATTCTAATCAGAAGACACAAGTACAAAGTTCATTAACCTATAGCCCAATGTACGACGGTACTAAGTTCACTTATCAACATCCTTGTTGTCCAATGTGGTGTTTGTTGTTGATGAAATGTTGAATAACTTATGGATGAAAGTTGAATAAAATTTACCAGGTTTAGATCCATTTCATCACCTTCAGGCTTGGCTCAAGGGCTGGGTCCTGATACTCCATTCTGGGTTAGGTGCTCTGGTTTTTCTCGATACCTTTCATTGTTGGATCTTGTCTGGCCTCATCCCTCCCAGGATCTCAAGCTTCAGATGACGTACTTTTGTGGAACAAGGAAGCACACAACACTGTATTTGATCTGCACCTTTCTCATTGCCACATGACGAAACAGCCGGTGTCTAACATAATCTTTATGCTGCTTCTTTCATCAGCTCCTGCTTGTGTCTCACTGCAGTGTCCACATTCACACCTGTGTTCATTATGAAAATACCATGAAAGATTCATAAGTAAATATGACACGGTAACAAAAGATGGTATGAGACTGAAGAAGTAATAGATTTGGCTGTGCTTTCCGAGGGTTCTGTGTGATGGTTGTGTTTACTGCTCTCTGGAGGTCTAGTTCATAAGGCCTTGGGGATACTCTGCTCATACTCAAGATTGTTTTGTTGAGTTCATAAGCATTTTTTTTATTTTGAAGGACTAGAGATTGATGCAATTATGGAATTTTGTTGATCCAGTATCAAATAATTATATCACAGGACTTAAAAATGAATAATAAATATGCTGCTCTTTTAAAAAAATGCTTAAATAATATTAATTAAGAACAATGCTTTATAATTATATCCATAGAAAAATTACTGTACAATTCAAGTTGAGGGGTCCTTTTCAGACTCAAACCAGCAAACTTTGCCACGTGCCAATGACGTGTACATGAGCTATTGTTATGAAATGGGTACAGCTGGCAGCTGAGTGACAGGAATGGCACTGGCTGGTACCAGCTGCTCGCCTGGGGCTTGTTGAGTCTTTGCATTGGGCTAGATCCAGTGGGTAGAATTCTAAGAGGAGTTTATACTGGAAGATCCACGGCGCAGGCACCTTGCAGAGACCACCTGCTCCCACGTTTAATTATCAAGTGCAACTTAAATGAAGGAAAATATGGAAATGCTGTCCTTTCCCAGTCTGCCTGTGGCTGAGGCCCCGTGGCACCTTTAATTGGCTTGAAGAGGAAACACAAGGTTACAAGAGGGTGAGCTCTCCATTGAAGGCCGCAGGGAGCGCTGGCGTCATTCAGCCTGACGTCTTTATTGTTTAATTAAAGCCATTATTTACACACGCTCACCTAGGGTCTCGGTCAATCAACTGATAACTCAGAAGCCTGCCTTTGATGAAGCAGGGTTCACTGCAGTGATTCCCCATAGAACCTTTAATCTACGACACATTTATGCAGTTTTATCTTATTTTTATGCATATATTTTTATGCTGTGTAGGTTAAGCATTCATGGGCGCAGCAGAAGCTCTGTCATGGGCACTGACCTGTGGAATCTTTGGATTCTGTTGATCACGAATCATTTCACTAAAGCCAAATCCATCCATCCGTCTTCTAAGCTCTTATCCTAAACAGGCTTGCTGCACGAAAGCTAAATGTTTCTCTTTTTTCATATTGCTGTTACCATTTACTCCAGGCTGCCCAGATGTTTCCTGGAAGTCCAATATGTGGGTGCTGATATTCACTCCTTACTCTTACTATTACTCTTCTAATTAATCAGATCTAGTTAAATAAAATTCTATCCATCCATTTTCTGTATCCATTTGCCCTGTTCGAGGTTTCGAGGGGTCCAGAGTCTATCCCAGAGGCTACAAATGCAAGGCAGGGAATCACCCAGGATGGAGCGCTGACCCATCACTGCAGGGCACCCACCCAGACACCGTTCAATCATGCATGCACTATAAAATAAGCTTATACAGTAAATAAACTTTTAAATGCTTAATATAAATACTTGAGTTTACACTGGACTCAACATATTACAATTATTCCAATGATTGTGTAAAATATACTGTAGATGATTATTCCTTGTACATTACATTAATTGGTTAAACTGAAAACAAGTTGAACAGTGGGTTCATGGAAGGAGTATTGCTGCCGTCTGCTAGAGGGATTGTCCTGCGTGAAACAGCCTCATTTAAAATGCCATTTTCTTCCATAGAATCATAATGATGCTGCTGACCACTTGTAATGTGTGGCTTCACGTTCCTGGTGCTCTGGCACTAATACAATGACCAGTGAATCTTATTATCAATAATTCATTTGCTATTTACTCATATTAATGTATGGGCCTCTTTGCTGAAAACAAATGCTATATTTCCTACGACTGGTTCCCTCTTTCATTGCAGTTTTTCTACTTTCATTAATGTTGAATCTGTGCTTAAGGTCTGTTTATCAGCTTGTGACATAATCCAGTTAAACCGCACAGGCACTGTAAATATCTCTGGGTAATAGATTAATACAGTACTGCACTTTTAATGATCTATTGAAGGTTTTCATGAAAATCAATTTATGTATTCCATCCATCCATTTTCTGTAATCTATTCAGGGTCCAGAGCCTACCCTAGAGGCCATGGGCACAACCCAGGATGAGGTACCAACCCATCACAGGGCACAATGCAGGGAACAACCCAGGATGAGGTACCAATCCATCACAGGGCACAATGCAGGGAACAACCCAGGATGGAGTACCAACCCATCACAGGGCACAATGCAGGGAACAACCCAGGATGAGGTACCAACCCATCACAGGGCACAATGCAGGGAACAACCCAGGATGGAGTACCAACCCATCGCAGAGCACAGTCACACACCATTCACTCACACACCATTCACCCACACATGCACACCTACAGACCTACGGGCAATTTGGTAATTCCACTTAGCTTCAGCATGATTTTGGACTGTGGGGGGAAACTGTAGGACCTGGAGGAAATACCACGACAACATGGGAGATCATGCAAACCCCCACACACACAGAGCCATGGTGGAGACTCAAAGCCTGGTCTGGAAAGGTGTGAGGCAACAGCGCTAACCATCACAACACCCCCAAATCATGTGATACACAACATTTTGACGATTTCAGATATTATTTAGAGTAACATTAATAATTCTTTAATGATTTATTCTATATTAAACATTAAACCAATCACATACATTATTACATGTAATTACAACATACATTCAAAACTTTGAGATAACAGGAATTAAAATTAAAAATGGCCCTGCAGCTGAGCAGCTGGGGGGGTGGACACCTGGTGAGGCAGTGCGGGGGCCCACTGAAGCCTGCGCTCCCGTCTGCGTTACTGCTGAACCAACAGCTGCTGGATAATCAGGCAGAGGAGCAGCGCTACGATAGTCATGTTCTGCTGGAGACGACGGACTCTTACTTTTTCACCTTCGTGGATCCCATGCAGCTCCCTGGATTCCCAGCACTGCTGAAAAGGAGGCAGCGCTTGCTTTCTAATTATCAGCAGCTCCTGCTGTATGGACACTCAGATACTGAGTTTCTGCTAAACTTTCTCCAGCATGTTACAGCAATGTAGCACAGCCATTAATGCGCTGGACCAAGCTTCTGTCTCACCACACCAAAAATACAGTGAGCAGTAGCTGAAAGGCTTCTGATTAATGCCCCCTGACCTTGATGGCATCCCTTCCTGTATTTTAAACCAGGGTTTCCCAATTCGGCCCTTGGGGACCCACAGACGGTCCACATTTTCGCTCCCTCCCAGCTCCCAGCAAAAGTATGGACTGTCTGTGGGTTCCTGAGGACTGGATTTGGGATCACTGCTGTATTTTAAAAACATGTGGTGCGTAGCTGGTCTTGCGATAACTGGTAGGTGGCCCTAACCTCAGTGTTCATGAAGTGCATAGTCACAGGACACTGCAATAGCATTACCTTTCTATAGGTTGTGTACCAGAAGACGAAGCTACCAATCAACACTCCCTCTGGCCCTTCACACCAGCCTAGAAACAAGGGCTTTATTGATTGATTTCAGCTCAGTCTTCACCACCGTCACACTAGCATGACAACCAGATTCAAAAAGAATCAAGATTCTAGAGTACCTTCCCTCCAACTATCCTTTCATGAATAGCTGAGCAGGACTAGTTAACATTACTGAATTCTGTACTTGTGTCAATATTATCTAAATGTGACTTATTCTAATTGTCTGTTGTAAATAATGAATACATTTATTCATTTTTTACTGTATTGTGTTTTTTTTCATTGGTTGAGGCAGAATGAATTAGCATTCCAATGCATTTGTTGCACATAGTCAATAAAGCATCTTTAATCTATGTTGTAGAGTATTTGCATTTTGCAGCATAGACTTAGCAGTGAGGTTTTCAGACCATCACAACCAGTTAAATCTGACACGCCCAGTTTCTTCCAAGAGCAGAAGTCACTGAGGTCTCATGTCAGCTGTTCGACGCACCTCGCCTGCTCCCAGTCTCCACCGCTCTTCCCAGTCCGTAGTACCCCAGCATCCAGGCCAGATCCCTCCGGCAGACTACTGGGTGAAGACCAGCTTCCAGCTATTTTCTACTTGTGGAATCAGTAATCACTGTGGTCTGGTCCATTACCTGGCTGATGTCCCCTTCACAAGTACAGAGCACAGAAATGTAAAAAATAATAATTTCAAGTTTTATATAGTTCATGTCAGTTAACAGAAAAAAAAATCACTAACTCCTGCTCATAATCACAGCTTTCTACTCCCAGCTATAGTTATTCACTTTATCAGGTCTTATACGGTAGTTCCATCCATTTATCCATTTTCTGTAACCACTTATCCTATTCAGGGTCGTGGGGGGTCTGGAGCCTATCCCAGAGGCTATGGGCACAAGGCAGGGAACAACCCAGTATGGGGCACCAACCCATTGCAGGACACACTCACACCCCATTCACTTGCACATTGTACGGTATTTTATGGACGTTATTTCTATTAATATAGTTTTTCCCAGATGAGCTCTATGTGTGTGGAGTTAGCATGTCCTTCCTGTGTTGTTTTGGGGCAGAGTCATTGTACAAACCAAATCTGTGTGGGTAAGCATGTTTTCAAAACCATACACAAGACATAAAAATACACACACTCAGCTGGTAATGCCCTTGGAACTTTATGTAACTATTGTACATTCAAACATGTCCGGCTAACCTTGTTTAGTGCTGCTGAGATGTGAGGCGTGAATGTTACAACATAACAATTGGATGATGATATATAGAGTTATCAGTAGAAGATGGGAATGATGAGTGATGGGGGAGTGATTAAGAGATGTGATCTGATGGAGGAAGCTCCCTCATTGGATAGATCAGTGTTCCCAACCCAGTCTTCAGGGAACCCAGGACAGTCCACGTTTTTGCTTCCTCTTAGCTCCCAGCACACCTGTACCAGGTATTTGGTGTTCCTGATTGGCTGGGAGCTGGGAGGGAGCAAAAATGTGGACTGTCCAGGGTTCCCCAAGGACTGGGTTGGGAAACATTGGGATAGATTACCCTGGGTATGATGAGTAATTGGGGAGGGGATTAAGAGATGTGATATGACGGAGGAAGCTCACTCATTGGCCAGATTGCCCTGACTGCAAGTTTACTGCACATTTAACGACATATTATTCAGTCAATTTAGTCACGTTATTCATTAGTGCAAAAACAGCCTTGCACTTCTACATCTGAAAATGCACAGAGACACCTTACCAGTTTATTTGTTACGCATTTATGTTCATTTATATTCTTATTCTATTTTCTGTGGTGAAAAGACGATGTCCAAAGTCAGAATTTCATTGTACAGCGAAACTTCTGACATATGACAATAAAACTCTCTATAACCTCTATTGACTGAATATTTAATTTATAAGTTATATTTTTACAAAATACTGGGTAGCCACATGCCTAGCTAAATTGACTGGCACAACACCACTGTCGTGGGGTTTTCTCCAGTTTCCCCCCACAGTCCAAAAACACACTGAGGCTGACTTAAGTTACCAAATTGCCAATAGGTGTGCATGTGTGCGTGACTGGTGTGTGAGTGTGTGTGTGCGTGAGTGGGGTATGTGTGTGTGTGTGTGTGTGCGTGAGTGGGGTGTGTGTGTGTGTGTGAGTGGTGTGTGTGTGTGTGTGTGACTGTGTGTGTGTGTGTGTGTGTGTGTGTGTGTGTGAGTGCGTGTGTGTGTATGTGTGTGTGTGGGTGAGTGGTGTGTGTGTGTGTGTGTGTGTG
>JAODLC010000038.1:1603496-1615509 GCA_026781145.1 Hippopotamyrus pictus | reverse complement strand
TTTGGATACTGTTTGCAAATTTCCATTTCCAAACGTTACACAAATGTTCAAAGAACGTTTAATTTCTCTGTGGGTAGCTCCCAAGCTCACACAAGAGATCTTACGGCAAATCTATATTATTCCATTATAAACCTAAAAATAGCTACATCAAAATTGTTGCGGTAGTTTGCAAATCCTACAGACTATTTACATGGTAATAAAACATGCTGACCAAAGTTGACAGCCCTGGTCCATAGAAACACGACGGAGACACCGCGCGTCTATGAGAAGCGCTAATTGTTTCTGCTCGGCTTCCCTTAGCACACCGATTTTGGCGAATTGTTATTAACGGAGAATGCCGACTTGTTTCATTTGACCTTCCAAGCCGCTGTAAGCCAAACCCGAGATGGATGGCTGGTTTAGCGATGTCAGGGACAGACAGAAATAACTAGCCAAAAGAAATTCTCGCTTAATGATTCACTAGACCGAATGGATCCGCAGTTTATACTCGAGACTTTTCAAGGATACATTTTCCCTGTATCTTAAAATAGGACATCAAAATGTGCGTAACAATATATATGTAACAATAAGTAAAAACACCTCTCTGATTTCTACTTTATTTTCTGTTTGATTCAGCAACAATATAGAGAGCTTTAGAAGATATGCACGGCTTGCAAATACCGACTCCCTCGACATAGGGAAGGGGTTGGTTCCCTTGTTTCTGTTCGTGAAAAAGATTATAGATGAAAATATAATAAAATGAGTTACTATATTAATGAGTTACTACTATTTACAAGCGGCAAAAGGGAGCCTTATTGTAAAGTGGTACCAAAAGCCCTTAAACTGCTGCTGGGGGAAATAAACACCACTTTTCAGCGGGTTAAATATCACGTTTTCGTATCACATACCAAACGACGTTTTATTCGATTTTTGGACGTTTAATACGTCAGTATATTTCAGAATTGTATTCAATGTTTATAAATTGCAAATAAATAAATAAACTGATTTCATTACAGTAATTATGTGGAGTAGTTATATGATAGATGGATTTGATATAGGCTACTGTATTTTGAATGAAAGCGTAGACAGGTGTAGCTTATTATACAGAATTTATCCATTTAATGTTTCTTTGATTGATTATGTTGTATTTGAAAGTCATTCTGTGGTACTTTTTCCCATTCCAGTAACCAAGTTTATCAGTCTTTGTGATCATTAACCTTTGAGGTACATTTAGTTGTTCCGAAATGCATAACCAGTAATGTCATAGAGATAAACTGAATATTTCATGACGATGAAACAGCACGAATCAGTTGTATACAGTACATCAAATAGGCAATTCCTGTGCTTTTATGTTTATCATGGATGGAGCATTTCGGTAATGAAACATTTCCCTCCTGTAACGGCAGCCATTAAGAAGTCAGGAGATCATCATTAGTCTCTGAATATGGGTCCTCTGTCTCCCATCTTTCTGAAATATTTAAGAATGGGCACCGGTGTCTAGATGGCTGACAAATTGCTGTTTAACAGCTGTGGTATATTTGGCCTGTTTAAATTGCTGTAGCACTGATTCAGAATCAGTGCTGAAGGAGTGCTGAGCCCAGGCCTTGATGGCGGTCAGTGACTCCGGACGTGACTCAGTTAGCAGTATGATACACAAGTGGTGCAAATTATAGGGGTTGGTGTCGGCGGTGACAGTCATATCCAGAACATCATCTATGCTGGCGAGACACTGCAAGGCTGACGATGATCCAATGAGGTCTAATGGGGTATCAGTGATGTGCAGGAGACAAAAAGGTTTCCTCAGAAGCTGGCTATCTGTCTGGGAGTCTTTTTCTAAGCAGTACCGTGATGGATATGAGGGATATTATAAAGATGCCAAAAAGATAACAGCTCACTAATGATGCATTTAAGCATAATCCGATTCAAATGGGCCGTAACTGGATTGAGCCTCTACATCTGTAATTGGAGATACACACTAATGACATCCCCTCAGTCTTTTAATCAGATGACATATGCATACCCCAGGCAGGTGTGCATCTCCTGGGCTGAGGTCACCCAAGTCCAAATGCGAACTCACGCTGCTGCCCTCCCTTGCTTTTGGAGGTGTCATTCATGGTGGGTGAGGTGTGGGGAGGAAATGGGGTGGTAAGCTTACCAAAAAGTTGCGTGGCCAATATGCACTCCCCCCCCTCCGAAAAAGTAATGAACAGCCCACCCCCAGCCACATCTCCTGTGTCCTTTGAAATCTAGTTTTCACACCCTTCTACCTTTTGAAGTAGCTGTCATGTCTCTCAAACCTACCTGTGATGAAAATAGCATTTTTTTGTTCATTCATTAACAATTGCTTTATGGGTTGGACCACCACAACCCAACAAATGTCACAAGTGATAAAGATAAATCCTTTATTTGCCATTTACACAAGTACAGGTACATTGGAATGCTTCTCTTCACCTACCCCATCTTGCGCTCCATAGATTGGGGGTCACAGCACCGGGTCAGCCAGCGTGCAGCGCCCCCTGGGGCTGTGGGGGTCACAGCACAGGGTCAGCCAGCATGCAGTGCCCCTGGAGCTGGGGGTTAAGGGCCTTGTTGTAGAGCCCAGAGTCGTGTCACTATTCTGCTTTGGCCAAGCTTCAAACCAGTGATCTTCTGATCACAAGCACAGAGACTTAGACCGCTGAGTCACTCACTGCCCCTCATATGGAAATGACATGATGCATAAATCTTTTTTGGAAAATTATTTGCTTGGTTATGTGACAGGAAACAGCTTAAACACTTTCTCCTTCATAAAAATGGTCTCTCCACTATGAGCCTGCAGTGCAGCGCACGGCCATGTCAGTAGGGGTTAAACTGACTGTGGTGTTTAGCTAATGGTTCACTTAAACACCCAAACTGACTGGAAGAGAGTACAAAGGCTCTGGGTGAATCTATCTACATAGAACCCTTAGGGACAATGAAAGCTCAGGACCTCTTGTTTGCCTCCATGGGAATGTTCCAGGGGGCTTTGTTCAGTAAAATACATATTCATTTAAAAGATGATACATTTTAATGCATAATACATATTAATATATTTTTTCCTCAGACACACCTGGACAAAGCTCTGGTTGTCAGTTATACTGTTTGATTGACACCAGCACACCTTGAATGTTCTCCTTTCGACCTTCTGAAGAGCAATCCCCTGCATTAAGTGAAGTTTAAAGTATTTTGAATAGGGGATGTTTTATCCAAAGTGATTTCCCAGTTTTATGTAAAAAATTCCCCCACCATTTTTCATCTGTGTGGACCAACAAATCCCATTTTGTTCAATTGTTCAATTTACCTGTCCCACAATGCGCAAGATTCAAGATTTGAAGTCTTTATTGGCCACGTGCAACAGGTGCATTAGAATGTTTAGTTGTTTGGTCATATTCAGTTACAAAAGATTAAATAAGACAGTGCAACAAAAAAAATAGGTAGCGTAAAACTTTGCAGGCAGTGCAAAAACAATATAAGAAAAACTGGGTGATATGTAGTCAGTGGCAGTAACAGATCTATTAAATGCAGGTGGCATGAATTAAACTGTCACAGGAAATGTAGATGCTGGAAATGTGGAGGTCTCGAGGAAAGGAGTTACACTTGAGTCTGGTAGCCAGTGTCCTGATACTGCAACACTCCCATGAGGAATAACACCCACCTTCTGTGATGTGTCAGCTGTCAGTTCTGCAATTATTTTCCCCAAATGACAGCTATTCCCCAAGAGGGCTGTCGGTTCCTGCTGAACCTTACCACTAACTTAATTACACTCATTTAATGCAACGGCGTAGATTAGGATCTGGATGATCGAGGAATGTCCCTACCAATAATGTCAGAGTACCGTGTGTTTAGGGGATAGTAGACAGATAGATATTAGGCACAGATTGAAACCCAGCCTTCTATCCAGGCTGACAGGCTGTGGGGCAGTGTGTGCTCTCGAGACTGCGTCGCCACATCACAGCCGGGATTTTCCCCGCATCCGCTCTTTGTTTGCACCTTGTTTTCACCCAAGTGCAGCACCATTACATGTCTTGGCATACTCTGATCCAGGTAAATGATGCGACATTTTTATTATTAATGTGCAGCATACTTCCACTGAGTACCTAACATATAATGCACGTTTTCTAAGTTACTAGCACATTGCTAATTCGTCTTAGCAGCAGTGCTTGGGATATTTTATGGTTGTCCTTCCTGCTCAAGAACTATACACCACAGCAAAATTCCAGCTGGCTCTGTGGTGAAATTTATGTACTGATCTCTCCAGCACGATTGTAATCTTCTTTATGACGTTTCCAGGATAGCAAAGGTACGATTTGCAATAGGAGGGCATTTTTCGAAAGCTCTTTCTGACTGGACCCTGTATCTGATGAAGGTGAAGCCTGATATCGTACCTTTTTTCCCAGCACTGCCACACACCTCACTTCTGCAGCCTGCCGCAGCAGGATGATTCAGGCCACCTATGGTGTTCTTCTTCTTCTTACGTGTTGACATGCTGTTGAATGTTGTTCTTGATAAGGACTAATTGCATGTAAAATCCAGCCCCAGGTCCTTCAGAAAAGCCTGGCAGTGGAAACGGGAAACTGAATTTCCCATTTACAACAAGTATGACACGTGTGTTAAGGGAACGTAGGTGTGGGCATATCAAAAAGGCTTAGAGTGCTTTACAGCAGTCAGCGCTCTCAGCCCTAAAATGCATGGAATGTTCCGCCAGGAAGTGTTAACCTCATGGATTGCATAGTATATTTTTACACAGTTGATAGCGATTTTGTAAGACATTAAGGTATGCTGCTGTGCTGATAAATAATGTCAGTTATACATCATTTTTCCACGTAGAAAATCATTACCCAAGACAGGCCTCCTTTCAAGGATGCACTCTACATTATGCACAGCGCCTTTCCAGAATAACTCCTGGATTACTAGGAACCTGATTGGACAAGCAATGGGTTCATGACTGTATAAAGGGATGGAAATCTGACCATTACCCGCCCATCACCACCCAAAACAAAAACATTTTAATTTGACACCAAGCCATTGTCTCTGTCCGTGTCAGGGTTGGTGTCTGTCCCATTCATCTACCCCCCATTTGGGCAGCAGTTCCCATTGGCCATCCTGTTTGGCGTTCCCCTGATGTGTTTCCCTTCACCCACCAGCCACCAAGTGGTCGGCCACTGTCCCAACTTCCTCTTTGTAGTTTAACTTTTGTTATCTTATGTTTTCTTAGTTCACCAGGGGCAACATGCATAACACTTCTCAGGGTAAAGTTTCAGTCCTAAGTGTGTCAAAATTCTAAGAATGACGTATTTTTTTTGTTACTCTCAGAATTAAGAATCAGTGGCATGCATAAAAGTTCTTAAAGTGTTAAGACTAGGTCTCCTCTGCTAAATAATTTAAGTGAGCTGCAGAGGTGTCCTAAAGCAGTTAGGAGCTGCAAGATGGCATCACTATGCGCACCAAGACGGAGGCTGCACACTTTCCGGCGAAGAAAGGTTCCCTGCTGTACGCCTTGTCTGAGGAAACATGGCATTTATGGAGCTTGCAATGGCTTGCGAAGCATGTCTTTTGTCCTTGCTTTTAACAATTAGGCCAAATTTTCCTAGCATCACTTCCTTCTATTTAAACACCAATTGTGCCAAGAGGACAGTTTTTGCCCAGTTTGGTTTCCTTTTAGACTAATAACAATTGATAGTTTATTGATCCCTGTAGGGAAATTCTCTTTATGCCTCCCATAATTAGCTCTCTGTGTGTGAGAGCAAGCTGGCTGTGGGTAGGCAACCACCCATAGCAGCACCCAGGGAGCTAGGGATTAAGGGGCTTACTCAAGGACCCACAGATGTGCTGAGGCCAGGGTCAAACCAGCAACCTTCCAATCACAGGTACAGGGGCTTAGCCACTGAGCCACATGCTGCCCTATTTTATTTTAGTTTCCCTTAGTATTTGGACCTTTTGTGTATCTGCTCCTCTTTGCCCCTAGTTCATAATAGCACACACCTGTACCTGGTTAGCCTTATATCAGTGTATTTCAGTGCCTGCCTTTGGTCTGTTCCTTAGTCAGTCACTGTGGTTTGCTTCCCACTCTTGCTCCCAGTTTTGAGCTGTTCCCTAATTGACCCTTTATTTTCTGGTTCTCCATTTGTGTTCTGTCTTGTTAATAAACCCCTTGTGTTGAAAGCCGTTACGTGGATTGTCCCTGCTTCATGATGCCCCACCCTAACAGCCTGTGAGTGGTCTCGGCCTTCATCTAATGTCCCCTCCACTCAACACTAATGGCTGCTATTAAAATGCAGGAGTATAAATCAAAATATTGCTCCAGTGGCAGCAGTAATGATATCGTGCTTCTTGGAGGCCAAAACACCTCATCTTGGATAATGTGGCAGAACTGCAAAGCACAAGTATGGCTGATTGAATGCAGCCTACCCTTACCTAACCCCAACCCTAACCCCAACCCCAATCCTAACCCTAACCTTAACCCCAACCCTTATCCTAACCCTTATCCTAACCCTAATCCTAATCCTAATCCTAACCCTTATCCTAACCCTAACCCTTATCCTCTCTTTTGCAGTGTTATATTCTGCCTCCTTGGCTCGTTCAGAAACTCTAATACTGGAGAAAAACCGACAAGCTAACACCCTGCAAACTGTACAGAAAATTTCTGCACTATTGAATTAGCAGCTAGGAAAAAAAAACAAAAAAAAATAAGATGAATGTCTTCGCAGCTTAACGGCTTTTCTCTGTTTGTTCACTTTCTCTCTGTCTGCTCTGCCTGTTCCTCCTTTAGTCATAATTTGACAGTTGATAAAAATCATCTCCTTAGTTATGCATTACTCTGTAAGCACTGCTGATATTCCATCGTAATCCATCCCAGAATCCCTCTGCATCATCCACTTCTTAATCATTGTGTTACTTGGCCGATGCTTTTATCCAAGCTGACTTACGATTCTCAGCACCTGCACCTCATGCAACTTCAGCCAGGAAGCTCTACCAGCCTCTGTCTTTGAGGTGTTTGCTACACCTGCTACCTTTGCAAAGAAACATAACACGATTTATTTATTTAGGTCATACCTTCTTAGCGGGAAATTCCCCCCATACCATGGTGAGGGCGGAGTTTTGGGAGGTTATGTGTTTGTGAATGACCTCCCAGCCTTAAGCGTGATGTTTCCTTGTCTCTCACACGTTTCCCCCTCTTCCTGAGCCTCAGGTTTATCACGTCCCATGTCTCTCTACTGTTCATTGCGATTATTGCTTAAATTACAGAGCGGTACCATAATTGCACTTTATGTGGGCAGCTGTCACTGTAGCAGCTTCTGTCATCCGTAATGAGCGAGATCCAGGACCAAGCAGCTGACTCGCTCCTCCTGTTAAATGTGGTTACAATAAGCTGACTGTGTTTATAAAGCTGAATGAATGTAAGTTAGCTTAGACCAAGCAGACAGGCACATTTGCTAATCTTTAACAAAAATGCAACTGTAATCTGACCTTCTCACCGTAATGCTTCCATGACTGCTTATCCAAAACATGGCCGCGGTGAGCCTGGGGTTTGTCTCTGGAATCCGAGGGCACAGCCAGATGCACCCTGGCTGGGATGATGGGTTCACACTCACTCACCTACGGGCAATACGGATGTAGCACTTCACCTGCATGCCTTTGGACTGTGACAGCAAACAGGAGAACCCAGGGGAAACCTGCATGACTCCTGGGGGAACCTGCAAACTGCACACATACAGAAGCCAGAACCCTATGAGAGAATACCTCCATTATTAAGGACAAATTAAGAAATTAAAGTATATTATTTCTGATTTATTCTTACCAAATATAATTTCTTCCTATTTTTTCTGTTGAGGTACAGATTTTTTATTGGCACAATTTTTTCCTAAATCCACAATCTATACACCACTTGAAAGGTACAGCCATGAAGGTTCTGCTGTAACGCAGGAAGCACGCTGGATGGGACGGGCCAGGCCGCCAAAAAATGCCCTTTATATTCACATCGCGGAGGTGAACCAAACAAAAGGAAATGGGTATCAACACATCTCAGACCCAGAAGCTCAGAGACGTTGGCTCGGATACGTGAAGGATCTGAAGGAGTCGGTGTTGAATGTGCCATTTGGGCAGCAGTCGCCGATTAGCATATTTAGCATTAACAACTCGCAGGCTCCTCTCCCAGCACAGTCCCCAGCCAAGCCCCACCACTGCTTAAGTACTCAGAAGCCAATTATGGACATTTCAAACCACAGCTCACTATACAGGAGGGTCAAGTGTGACACGTTCAAAATGTATTTATTAAAAGAATCATGAATCTTTTTATTACATTTAAAATTAGGCAATAGGGAGCAGCAAATGAACTTCCGACAGTAATCCACAAACGTTTTGGGCATGTATCGGTTGCTCTTGATGTGTGAAAACTAAAATTGAGTTTCTTTTATTTATGTAGAAAAGCGTCAAGAGAAATCCATGTGTTCCTCTGCATCGGCATTGCAGAGTCCACTGACATCACAGAATGCCATTTTCACATTTTTAATGATGTGCTGTGAACAGAGAACTGACGTGATAGGTTTTGTGAACTTCTAATGTCTTTTTGCAAAAGGGAAACTGATATTAAACAAGACAGAACAGTAGCCTAAAATCAGCTACGTCTGAATAAATTCCTCTTTTTTCCCCCTTGGGGCAGACTAGGAGCGGGTTTGAAAAATTTAAATAGCTCAAATAATGAGAAATAAATTATTTGCACATAATTGCACAATGTACTACAGCGTGTATGTATTGCAAGAAATATCTTATGGTAGAGTGCACATTACATCACACACATTGACTGCTTTTAAAATACACCCTTTTTTTTACATGCATCAGACCCAGGCTTTGCTCTGCACTTTTCATGCTTTGATGACTGCGTTTTGGTCGATCGGAGAGGCACAGGTGCATTTGCACTTATGTGTGTATACCCAAAACACACCCATCAGATTCACCTCCGTATTTGAACTGCAGGTATGTTCTTTGGACAGAAAAAAATGGCTCTGGGTTTTTGATAGCGTCCCTTGCTTGAAAGTCTCACAGGGTAACAGCAGCGGTGCCTGAATTGTGCTGCGTTTCTGAAACGGGTATAAATATAAATTCAGCCATAAATGTGACTCCACTTACGCGTCTCTGGTTTTAGCTGAAAAGCCCACAGCCCACATGCAAGCAAAGTGCATAGGAGTGTTTATCAGCGGCACCATGGTCTGATCACGGTGTTCCCCGCTGCCCTCTTGTGTTTACCATCTCAATGCGGGGGCGGCTAATATAAAACGGATTAAGTAGAGTTCGTGGTGAGGTGCTGGCTCCTGTGACAGGTAGCACACAAAGGTCAGAGTTTAGCGAGGGATTATTAACTCCTAGCGCTGTCTTCTCCTGCAGAAATGTTCCCAATGTGTGGCACCTTCTCCTATCCGCCATGTCAGCTAAGGTTGAATCATAAACAGGCATCAGTGCATCGCTGCCCCCCCCCCGCATCCTCGCTGCGGGGACTGCAGATTGGTGAGGGGGCATCGCAGACAGGTTTGGGGAGGCTCTCTGGCATGGAGCACTTGGCTGTTATGCTCCAAAGGTTTCGCAAACCCAGCATCCCCAGTCAGCACTCATCCTCTTCCTCATGGTCAGTCTTCCTGTTCCAGAGCTCAGGTTCATAGTGACCAGTTGTGACTCACGCTTGGCTGACTGCAACAGTCTACAGGTGCCATGTTCCCTGCTCCCCCCTCCACTCTGTGAAACACTAGAGCCATGCATCTGTGCCCTGGAACAGGCCAAACCGCGACCCCCCCCCCTCCCCTGCTCGGCGGCCCTGTGGGGGGAACTATTAGGGTTTTGTTTCCAGATGGAAATTTGAACACTTTCTGATGCTGTCAGTGTAAGCGACCCCCGACTGTGATGCAGAGCGGCCTGAATATTGCATCCCCCATTGAACTCCAGGAATTCACAAAAACAAGACAAGGCTGCTACGCTCTGCCCTCCTGAATGTGTCTGGTGGGGGGGAGGACCACAGGTACAATGCACAGAGCCGAAAATGGCCCACAAGTGAGATGTCTTCAGAGACAGGAGTCTTTCAGGCATCAGTACCAGAAGGTTGTGGATTCACATCCCCAGCTGAGGTAGACTATGAGAGGTGTAGGGTGAACTTTTTTATTTAAATCTCAGCTTATCAGTGACTCATTACTTTGCCATTACGACAGCTCATTTCCAGTAAATCGCTTGCCTGCTGTTTCACATGCCAGTCAAGCCCTGAATATAATGCTGTAAAGCCCCCCGGACCGGGGCTGGCCAGGAACACTTTCAGAATAATGTGTCTAAATGTGCGCCCTCATCTGAGTGGGCCTGAAATAAGCAGCAGGGGGGGTCAGCCACCTTCAGGAGGACACGCCCGGGCAGGGATGCTCAGGAGCAGCCGCTGGATGGGAATCTGAGGCCCTGAGAACAGAGACGACCATGAAGACAGTGTGACTGCATTGCTGGGGTCTGTAAGCATTGCTGGTGTCTGTAAGCATTGCTGGTGTCTGTAAGCATTGCTGGGGTCTGTAAGCATTGCTGGTGTCTATAAGCATTGCTGGGGTCTGTAAGCATTGCTGGTGTCTATAAGCATTGCTGGTGTCTGTAAGCATTGCTGGTGTCTATAAGCATTGCTGGTGTCTGTAAGCATTGCTGGTGTCTGTAAGCATTGCTGGGGTCTGTAAGCATTGCTGGTGTCTATAAGCATTGCTGGGGTCTGTAAGCATTGCTGGTGTCTATAAGCATTGCTGGTGTCTGTAAGCATTGCTGGTGTCTATAAGCATTGCTGGTGTCTGTAAGCATTGCTGGTGTCTGTAAGCATTGCTGGTGTCTATAAGCATTGCTGGTGTCTGTAAGCATTGGCTATTTGGACTGAAAAGCACTTTCATGTTTTTGGATGTCCATCCATTCATCCGTCCGTCCGTCCATCCATCCATCCATCATCTTGTCCTGCTTAGGGTCACAGGGGGCCTGAAGCCTGTCCCAGGCAGCACTGGGCACAAGGCTGGGGGACCCCCTGCTTGGGCTGCCAGTAGCTACAGAAAAATGGTGGCTCTCCATTACATACTGCAGGTCAGACAGAATTCAGGCTCCTACTGGTACTGTATTACACCCTACATACTAGATAACCACATTTATCTGTTCAGCTATTATATTATTGTTATATTGTTGTTATTGATATATTGCTTAATTCAGTTGTTAGTGAACTGGCAGGCAGTTTCCAGCTCTCACACCCAGATCAGGGCTTATTGTTGACCCTTAAAATGCTTCAGTAAATATCTGACCTCAGATAACGGAGGCTGCTAAACCCCGAGTAATGAAGTTACAGTGACATTGCCAGAGCAGAGAACTTGCTAAAATAAGCAGGCATCTGCTTTGGAGCTGTGATAGATGTAAGGATACATACTCCATGTTGGTTTTGGGGCTCTGTCCTTTGTCCAGTGGTCTTGGTTTAGTATGAACTGGTGCTGGGGGGGTCTCAGAAAGCCAGAGGTATCATAGGCGTTACAGATCAGCCTTTGGAAGCAGTCAGAGAGACCCTGCGGGCGCTCCTGAAATCCAGATATGGGATCCATTCCAACTGTTCTGATTCTGTTTCACGTGTCAGCACATTGATGGGACCCTTGTGAAAGTTGGAGTGGCAGGACTTCATAAACTGGGGCTTCCTCAGATTCGGCTTTGTATTTTTCCGGCTGTGGTGTTGAGACCATTTTGACTTGGCTGAGATTCAGATGGCGGCTGCCTGGTCAGCTGACATCTCTGTCTGTCAGAGTCCATGTACGTACGTGTTCATCTACAAGCCCGAGGAGCACATTCTTGACTCCCTCAAATTCCATCCATTTTCTGTAACTGCCTGTCCTATTCAGGGTTGCGTGGGGTACCGAGCCTCTTCTGGAGGCTACAGGCGCACAGCAGGGACCAACCCAGGATGGGGTGCCAGTCCATGGCAGGGCACACTCACACACATACCAGTCACTCACACAGGCACACCCACACACATGCCAGTCAC
>JAODLC010000038.1:1592039-1603396 GCA_026781145.1 Hippopotamyrus pictus | reverse complement strand
TCACACAGGCACACCCACACACATACCAGTCACTCACACAGGCACACCCACACACATACCAGTCACTCACACAGGCACACCCACACACATACCAGTCACTCACACAGGCAAAACTCACACACATACCAGTCACTCACACAGGCACACCTGCGGACAATTCGGTAACTACAATTAACACAGTTTTTGGACTGTGGGGGGAAACTGGAGTACCTGGAGGAAACCTCACGACACAGGGGAACATGCAGACTACACACACATGGCGCCGTTGTGGGGACTCGAACCCTGGTCCCTTAAGTATGAAGCAACAGTGCCAACCACTCCACCACCTCCCTCAAATTGTTAGGCAATATTATTCAGGTCAGAGCAGTTTGCAAGCTTAACTCCTGGACCCCATGCTCAGTTCTCCGCAGTTGGAGTGTCTTCCTGAGATGTATCAAAGTGTCCAGGTTCCATCAGTGCTGGCTGCATTTCTTCAGATTGCTTAGAGCAGTGCTTCTCAGCTGTTTCCGGTGAACCTCCTGCCAGAATGTTTTCATTCCAACCCCACCTTAATCAGGCTCAGATGGTCCTTAATGGGCTAATAATGAATGTGGCAGGTTGAAAGTAGTGTGGGTTGGAGTGAAAACATTCCAGCGGGCGGTCCTCCAGGACAAGAATTAAGAACCACTGTTTCCTGTCTTACAGTTTCTTAAGCGTCTTAGCGAGCTGCTAACTCTGGATACTCAAGGATGTTGGTTATTTCAGGTCCCCTAGCACCTTCTATGAGCTACATTTTCCATTAGGGCTTCTTGCGGTCATCGCAATGCTCTCCATTGTTCCTATTTTTCACCTTGTTTCTAAGCTTAGCTTTTACAGCGTGAGGGAGAAAATGTCAGAGAGATCAGCTCTTGTGCAGTTTTTCTGTGGCGGTGTGGTATTTAGGAGACCGGATCACACCACTCTCAGCGACTGGCTCATCGCCGCGCTGTGGGCAGGGTAGCGGGGCCTCTGTGCACATGGACATTAGCTACTTGTCATATATGAAGCATGTGTCTTGCGGCGGGGACTTGAGTGAGCTGGAGAGCAGCAGCATGGTGACGGAGGCCCTGGAAGCAGAGCCGTTGGCCCAGCGTCCGGCAACTCAGCCGGCTGGTTGGAGGCGCCATAAATCTTGTTACGCCGCCTGTGTATTTGATTAGAGCCCTCCGGCCCGGCTTCCGCGGCGTCACGTCCCAGCGGCCCTGCGTGTCCGAGCGGGCCACTCCTATTACGCTTTCCAAGCTGCTCTCACATGACGTCTCCTTCTGTCCACATGGACATCTGTCTCCGGAGGCTACTCGCGGTCAAACATTCATCACTGCAAGCATGGCGAGCTTTTTATACATATTGCATTTGTGCCAGCAGGAATCCCCCAATGATCTGTGGGAGTCTTTGTGTCCCAGTACTCGGGTAATTAAGTGTAGTCTCGATCTGGATGGAGACCAACATCTGGAGGAGTGAATAATTTATTGAAAGGGCCACTTTTCAGTCCGCAGCTAATTTTTACCGAAAGGAACACCTGATGTTATTTTCTACATGAATAAGTAATTTCTGGGAGCAGGGGGGCTCAGCCTCCCCCTTCAGCCGTCACAGGGACTATCTGGTGCTTCTTGTGTAAACGGCTGCTGCTGATGCTGGTTTGATGGACACTTTGCCTTTGCTGGGGAACGCGCATCAATTCCTCCACACTAGCGTTTGAACCAGGAAACTTCCTCCTGGTCGATTCTGCACATGCCAGGGTGCCGCCTTGGAGTCTCTGGCCTCCTTCCCCGCATGTGTGGATTCGGCGCGGCTGATGAGAACGGCCATATCTCACGCCGCCCTGCCGTCCGCGCAGAGAGGCAGCTGACAGTGACAGGGATCCGGAGAGCGGCCCATCTGAGGCACCTTATCTCGCAGCCCAGCCGGCTGCTCAGACTGCCCCCCCCCCCCCCACCCCGGTTGGCAGGCCTCCCGGTCAGCTGACCTGTTTGACAGTGGACCAGTGACCCATCGATGCATCACCTGTGAGGCATGTCAATCAGCTGAGTCAGGTCAAGGCAGCAGCCCTGCACCTCTCTTTGTAAAACAGACTGTGATGGTGACAGTGCAGACACATGTGCGTAGGTTGTATGAACATCAGGACATATTTGAAAAGGTTGTTGTATTTGTTATTTTAATTAATATTTTGTTGGCTTTTATCCAAAGTGACTATAATTATATATTTCCTGCCAACTCTGGTATGAACTTTGCTCAGTGATTGCACAGGAGGAACGATTTCGGGATTTGCCGTTCATAAGGCAACCATCCGATACTACAGACAATTGTATCCATTTTATTGACACTGACAGTGAGGAAACATGACACACAAGCCCATACTAAAAGCAAGCTTCTTGGTGAGAAGAGCTTGAACCCACATTTTTTAGGATTTGAGTCGGCTGTCTTCTTTGTGCAAAGGGGTATAATTAGTTCATTTTTCTTTAAAAAGAATTTTTAAATTTGGCATTGGAGTCTATGTTGTTGAAGGAGATTGCTGCTGAATTGGCAAGTTACTGGTTAATATTCCAGGACTGATTTTGTGATTATCAAAGTTGGGTTCCAAACCTGAGCAGACTGACCCCCAAATCTCTAAGTGGTGGAATATGTGCAAAGTAAATATTTAATTTCACTTGTATTAGTAATTTATTGTACTTTTCGCTTCAGCTTCCACTCGACTACATCTGGAATGAAGCTGAAGCAGCTGCTGGTTTTGCCCTTTTATGGTTTGGGAGCAGGAGCGGAAAGCCAGTGCTCACTGGCAGAGCGGAACATGTCCCACTGCAAAGCAAGCCCAGCTATGTTCCTCTGGTACACTTTCCGGAGCCTCAGATGTTTACTGTCGGATCCACACACTGACCTGTCAGCTGCTTAGTTAGTGGAGATTTTTTAAGCGATTTTTTCTTGGTTTACACAGTCTTTCACACCTTCTTATGCACACTATTTATAACCATGAGAGACTATGAGAACACGAAATGGATCATGAAAAAAATGTATCCTTAAGAGGTAAAATTCCTGCTCAGCGCCACAGAAACACAGTATTTCACTGAAGCATGACTGCTGTGGCTGACTCAGTGTCAGCAACGCTTCCTATCAGACTAAGAGGGTCCATCATGGTCTCACATCAACCATGCTCTTAATAATCTACTAATATAATAATAATGCGGTTTTAATATGCTACGCCACGCTCATATGCTGGCGTTTTATGAATGGTATGAGTGAATTCATTCTACTGGAATTCCAGTCTTCCTTAAATTGCTGTTCTTGTGCCCTCTCATACAATATAAACAGCCCCTTAAGTGTATTTTTTCTTGTAATGTGGATCTGAATGAATGCTATGCTACTTACAATACTTACAATACCTTATAACACTGTGAAGGAGAGAATGTTGGTGTGGCTGGCTTTGTGTGAAAGGTGTTTATGTAGCTTGGGGCTACAGGCCAAGTGGAAGCATGACTGGACCAGTCTGTGGATCTTTCAGTAGATGTGACATTCTTGGCATTCTCCTGTCTGGGAGATGACCCAACTCCCGATTAATTACTTTTGAAGAAGTTTTATCTGATATGAAAGTGATCGGAGTGTAAACACTGGAGTGTTAATTATTTTTAAGCAGAATCTTGAGTATTTGCTGGCAATTGTAAATAATCTTTCAGTTTGTAAGTGGCTCAATTTTCACTCTTTCTGCACCTGTGCTGCATTCAGTTGCGTGACCAAACGAGATTCGGCAACCTCGCTCTGACCAAGGTGTAGCCGACAGAACCTTTCTTACACTGACCAGTGAGTATTGCTCTGGACTCGGTGAGTATTGCTCTGGACTCGGTGAGTATTTCTCTGGACTCGGTGACTATTGCTCTGGACTCGGTGAGTATTGCTCTCTTAATGTAACGCTCTGTGCTCGGGTTGCTTTGGAGTCTCCTCCCCAGGTTTAGTCCATCAGTGTTTTGTTTCCAGGTTTTTCTCAGGGTTGCCAGCTCCTCATCACCGGCTTAGTGGTTTTGTGAATCAACATCTATTTTCGGATTTAATGGTCTTATTTATCTGACATCTTGTTTCTTATGTTCACAGTCTTTCTGTCAGCTTGTGTGGTCTCCCACCTTGTGGCTGAACCTTCCCCCTGACATTTTCATTTCACAATCGCTTCACTTGTGGTTGACCAGGTCAGCTCTAGTAGGGCAGAAATTTAGCGAACTTTAGTTTAGTGAACTTTAGTTAGAAATATGGCATCCTTTTATGGTGCCGAGTAGGAAGTCATTCACTTATTCTGTACAACCTCCCATTCTGCTGCTCATGTTACCAAAGTCAGAGTAATGGGACAGGAGGAAAGAGATAGAAGGTACACAGACCATGTAACATGACTGTTGATGAGCTCCAGCTTCTGATAGGGTGTCTAACTATTAGAATAATTTAAAAGTTAAAAATAACAATTAGAACAAGTTACTACGAGTCTCTTCCACAGGAAACACTGAGCTTTTTTTACGTGGTCTAGGCAACGTGTAAATGAAGCTGTATCTCATTTATGGACATATTTTTACCAAAAAGCGCTGAATGTATTATTGTGTGTATTACCTCTGAAGTGCTTCCTTCCTCTCATATTTTTTTCGGTTTATTGCTTTTCCTTCAGTCACCAACCGCAGTCTCAACACTCTGAAGTTCATACCAAAGAAACCAAGACCACCACCTGACTTATTGTTTTAGAATGAAACCCAAGTACCATGAAAACACTCAATCAGTCCATTTGCATCCACCCATTCCAAGTCGTACCATGGACTGAAGTATGTGACACATTCATATTTAATGAGGCATTATGTGTACATATATCCATTAGAATGAGGCAGATTACATAATCCTTCAAAATTCATCTTTCATAATGACATATTTCTTCATCGCCATCTCCTATGATGAGGTCACCCTGCAGTATTTCTGTGTTTACAGTTTACAGATTAGTTTGAATTTCAGTCCTCCTGTGTTCCAGATGTGTCAAGGCATTCTGCAGTTGCACAATTTATGATATTCCTCTGAAGAAGGTTGAGTTTAATTTAGCCAAGATGGGTTTGCTTGGGGTTAATTTGGGGCGCCTTCAACACGTATGTCATGAACACGTCCACTGCCAACGCTGTGACCAGATCTTCCAGTCAGTTGTCATTTGCAGTGCCAAAGTGATTCACTGTGTGCAGTAAGACGGACATTAATGTGAAAACGCATCAAATGTCATCTGCTTAGTGGTCACGCACCCAGATGACAACCATGTGCGAAGTGGAAAAGGATAAAAAGGAGCTGGGCTGGGGGGGGAGGTGGTGTCCCTTGAATATTTTTCATGTTTTCTGCATGTGTCAACTACGCACCTCAGACTGAAAGCAGAAGTCAGGTAAGGGAAGGAATATTAAATCAAATTACAACTATTTCTTGAATTAGGAATTTATAATCTCCTGCTGCTTTACTGATTGTATAATTCACCTACAGCAGGCTTGTTCCTGGTACTCATGACCATACTGTCGTGAATGGTGCGATGAAGGACTCGGGGGGTAGGCAAGGTGGAGAAACAAAAAGAGGTTTATTGAACTGGATAAATCAAGACTGGAAATAAACAGGCCACAGAGGATCAAAATGGGAGGACTGGGCACAGACAACAAGACAGTACAACGTCAATGACCGGACTAACAACGACAGGACAAACGGGTACTTTGTCTAATACACAGACTAAAAAGGGTCAACAAGCACCAGGTGTGGCCCATCAAGTCCACATGAGGGAGAAGATAGGAGGGGCAGGTAGTTACCAAGACAAGGTTAACAGAGGTTACCAAGACAAGAATGCTCCAGATTTTACCTAATCTGAATGATTAAAAAATCAATTTAATTTCCTTCAACCATGTGACACTCAATTGATTTTAGAAGTGCTCCCCATTTGTCAGTTCAGTCGTTTGACAAACTTTGTTGTTTTTTTTTACTGATACTATAGTTTTGTTATTTGTTAACAGAGATACCTTTAGCACATAGTAAAGGTCTAGCAAACAGTGAAGTGAAAGGAAGGGACATTCTCCTTAAATTCTCTGATTTTATAGATTAGGATGTATTTTAAAAAATCTCATGCAATATAAAATTTTATAAATTTAAAAAATAATCTCCCCAGGTCCAAAAATTAGATCAACCTGTGACACACAAAGTCCTGTCATTATTTATTCCAGAAGAACAGCCAACACGTAGAACACCGCATGATCTAGACGTTAGAAACAATAAACTTTAAGAGCAGTAACTTGAAGTAGTTGTTTTCTGTATGAGTTTATCCGTCTCTCACATTGTTCTGGAGGAATTCCGTCCCTCTCTTCCATACGGCATTGCCTTATCTCAGGGATGTTTGAGAGCCTTCATTTGGCAGAGCCACAGCATCTCAGTGTGATTCAGGGCTCCTCTCCTGTTCGCTCATTCCAAGTCCTTGATTCTTTCTATTCCTATTAGTTCAGCTTGATCATTGCTGAAATCTTGTCTGCTTAGCATGGTGCATAACCCTCCAGACCACCAAACTGACAAAAGTTTGCCTTGTAACGATCACCTAATTTAAGGGTTCCAAACTTTTCAGGCCACGGCCCCCAAAATTGCAATGCGAGTCTCATAACCCCCATTTCGAGGATCCCCTCAGTAGATATCACTGGGGTGGGGAGAGGAGGGCTTCCTCTTTTTCATGTTCTTAAATTTTTTTTAACGTGCTCTGGAAACTTGGAAGCCCCCCCTACTTGTGTGACCCCAACTTTGGGAAGCCCTGATCAAGCACATTTGATTAGTAGTACTTTGCTGCTAATTAACGTCACATCTCTCATGGAAGTAGCTGAACTTAATTTTTCTCACATGACTTGGTGGGGATGTGTTGTCTCTTTTCTGAGCACAAGTATAAATCCAGACAAAGATTTTGTATCAACCTACCAGCTGAGTGCTCTGCAAATGTGACTCTTTATATTCAACTGGTTGGTTGAAGCAAAATCTTGGTCTGGATTTGTACTTTTCATCTTTGTTTCTGAGGCTGAATTTATTGAACTGTAGAAGCAGTTGAGGATCAAACGAATATTATATATGCCTTGATATGTAAAATCATGTAACTTAAAAAGGGCGTACTTACACATATATGCATACGGCCACTAGATTGATCCAAGAATAAACAGATTGAAGACCTAATAAAGACTCCATGACATATTGCTGTCAGCTTCCGTTCACTCAGGACTCATATTGTGCATTTGGTTGAGAATCCAGGTGTCTAACATACTTAAGGAAATGGGGAAAATGGTCCGCTATGTAAGTCTCAATGGAAAAAGTACCTTCTCTGCAGACAAACTATTGTTGCAACCTTAGGTGTTGCTAGCAAGCTTTAGCCTGCTGGAGATGGCTATGATTTCAGTCAGTGTAGGCTGTCTCCAGTGGAGTTTCTCCAGCATATAATTATAAACAGGGAAGGTGGGAAAACACTACAATCTGCTCCTTTTTACTCCCACCTACAAAAACACTGAAGGTAATGGTGTTCTTGCCTGGAAGGTGATGGTAGACATTGTGCTCTTCTTTGGCATGCATAGTGCAAACACAACATGATTGCAACAAGTGCTAAAAGAACAGGATTTAAGTCCAGGCAAACACTGCGTTTATCTTTATTTTTAAAAAAAAGTCCTTTAGATGTTCTCCTGAATGTTTCGACGCTCAGGCTTACACTAGGCAGCTCATTTCTGTCAAGGTGATATAGTAGACGGCGGCAAGTTTGGCGGGCTGTTAAAGGGGCCTGAAGACAGTTGTTGAAATATTATTGCTTTTATTTAGACCAAAGAGGGAGAAGAGTCTTGAGGATACACCCTGTGTTCCCAGTATGCTGTTATCCTCCTGGCTAAGCAGCAGTGAGGGCTGGCGGGGAGGTGGGCCATGTGAGGGCTGGCAAGGAGCGGGGGGGCCATTCGCGTGTCCTACACCTCTGGCGGGGCTCCATGCTGCAAGCGGGCCAGAAACCCTCCCTCTCATGCAAATGTCCAGCTCAATAGGCAGACATTAATCTGGCAGTAGCTTCTGAATACCAAATTAAAGCCGATTATCCCACGAACGCTTCATAGCCTGAGGTAAAGAAAATATATTTTTTTTATAGCCGGCAGCTGGACTGATAGATCAGTGCACTAAATGACAGCATGAAAAAAAAAACTTTCGTGTTGCATGCAATGCATGTCTTCAGGGTTTTTGCTGCCAGCATAAGTGAATAACTGTAACTACATTAACTGACTTGCTGAATAAGTGAGGGCATTTCCAGTTATGCATTGAAGTGACGTTTTCCGTAATGGTGATCTTGAGCTAATCTATCTCATGAAAACAATTAATTGAAGCTCAAATGCAGCCAGTGTACCTCTGAGTAGTTATTCATCACCCGTGCTCTCTCTCCCAAAACAGCTTCTGCCTGAGGGAAGCTATTCTCCAGTGTGACAGGTACATTCATACCACCTCCCATGTTGGTGACCTAAGTAAGATCTTTAATTTAGAACAGTTATCTTTCACCGAGCTCTGTCTCAGCTTCAGGGACCTCATGACTAAAACAGCAGGGATGTAAAATATAGATTCACTTCTGCACCCGAGCTCAGGTGTGAGTGCAGTGTTCTCACCTCCACGCTGACTTCACAGGAAGCAGAGTCAGCACTGGCTCCATTTTGCTTTACCTCCATCATTCAATCAGTGCTAAACCTGTGCGGATTACGTCAAGTGAACAATTCCATCACTCAGCTATTCTTACCTTTCTTAGCCTCCATAAATCCAATAATAGGCTATCAACTAACCAATTGGGCCACGGGGACCGGAAGCTGCTTAGGTGATTGCAGGTTTAGCAAAGTGAGCAGGAAAACACTAACACTAACAAGACTGACATCTGACTACTGGGATATTCACATACAACTGGGATAAACACCAAGACCAGTCAAGAACATGCTCCAAAGCATGCAGTCTTTGCCAGTTTTGATTAGCTTCCATCAGCTGATAATGACAGCCTCTCAGAGGGCTATGCTTAACATTTTGTGGGGAGGAAATCTCTCGGAAATTTAGCCCCATGACCCAGGGAGTCAAAAATATTTGTAATGCCAAACACATTTTTAACAACCAACTCTATGCTCACATTTTGTTCATTTTTTTTAACAACGTGCAACAGACTCTAGTAGTGCTGGGTTTATGATCAGTGGCCATCAGATGATAATAGGTTCTGTCAACAGCTTACCGCAAATGATAATTGCAGGTTTGGTGGCCCCGTCTGACTGCTTCTCAAGAAGGACCGGGACCATGACTCATCGGCGGTGATGAAACCGTCTCTGAGGGCTACAGTTTGCTTCGTTTAATCACCATGGAGAGCCAGTGAGCGTGGCTGAGGGACAGGCAGTGTCCATGCCAGCACTTGATGTCTGCCACTTGAACACACAGACACACAGACGCGTACACACACAAAAGCATGCATATACAGACATAGATATTTACTGATGTGGTGCCATTTTTCATTAATCCCAGAAAAGGAACAATTCTGTGAGACAGGACAAGCAAATCTCACAGAGACACCCAGACAGGCACAGACACACATAGATAGAGACATACAGACATGTGCTGTATACACATGTCCTTGTTTGATTCCAGGATTTAAATCATAGATAAGTCTTTTTCTATCCATGTCTCCATTATTGCTCAGTAATTATACAGTACGGAGATCTCAGCTGAGACCTTCCATCAAAGCCTATTCATGGTGGCCCTAATCCTCACCCCGGCCTGTCTGCTAGGTGAACAGGCTGTAAGCTCTCACTGCTAGGTTCGATTTTTAATTTAGCAAACCTGGATTTTTATATTTCCATGTGAGAAGCCATTTTGGGCATCATCACTTTTTCATTCTCTTTGAAGAACAGGGATCGGCCTTTGAGAAAGGAAATGCTTATGTTGTGCAGGAAGGATTACAGAAAATGGAAGGACCACTACATTATCATGAATGTCCTTCGTTTGACAGCGTGGAGGGAGGGGGGTATTTGTCCACATGTAATGTGCCTTTTAGAAACACGAGTCATGATGTTACAATAGACTGGACAGCATTTAGAGTTTGGAAAATTCACCTGAATAAATGTATCACCTGGGGATTTTCGGACATCGAACGGCTGTTGACCCTGTGCTACGGTGATTCCTATTGGAATTAAATGTCGAGCTGGGTGACCTTCCCCTTTGGCAAGAGTGCAATATGCCCAGAAAGTGCTCTGACTAATTCAAGAATTTCTAAGTCATGCCTGGCACTCGTGATTTACTCCTTAACACATGTCCCAGTCTCATAGGTGTGGAGGGTCTTACCACTATGGAGAGCATTGCGACTCAAGAGGCAAGTGATGGGTTAAGGAGCTGAAATGCTTTCAGTTCTGCACCTGAAGCCCCTTTCAGTGCACTGCCGCCCTGGACTTTTCTAGACATTACCAGAGGGGCTGTATGTGTGAACACAAATGTCCGGATCAGTCTTTCCAGACATTATGCGGACTTTACCCTGCTAGATCCTTAATACAAAGTCTGGGTAATTTCTGATGGACCTCCATGTGTGAATAGAGCAGGAGTATTCACCACGAGCGTGTGGGCATGTTGATGAAGCATCTATCATGCATCTGGCACGAAAACGGAAGAATACAAATATCTGAGGGTGACGCAGAAGGGCCAATTAAACAAAGAAGACCCCAATGAACATGGCTAATTGGAGAGATGACAAGATCCGGGGACTTATCTATAGTGCTGTAAACAAAACACTGCAGTTTCTGTAGGATACTTTTTGCATCATTTCCTGCCTCCGGCATGCAGTATCCAATTGCCATCCCTCATCTAAAGCAACCAGAGTATTTCTGGTAGGTGTGATCACATCTGACATGGACAATCTCCGGAAAATGCCTGGACCTGTTTCTCTGGACAGTGTTTGGAGTTCATGTGTGAAAATAATTTGATTGTGTCACACAGTGAGGAGCTGGGACAGGGGAAGGTGAAACATTCTAATCTCACATCCCTAACCCCACACCTCTTGCATCTTAAAGGCCTGCTTTACATGTCTCCTCTCAATGGACATGATGACTGTGACCTCAAGCCATCAGTCTGTCATTTCTACAACCAGCAGAAAGCGGCCCATACAAAAAATTTATATAATATAAAATATATTATAGACAATATATTTTCACCAGGTTAAATATATTAATCCAACTACATAAAAAATACATGGACTAATATATTGACCAAAATATATTGACCAAATACCAATATATTATAAATATATTTTAAATATACAAAAAATTGCCGCTTTGGTATATTGTAGTATATTTCTAAAA
>JAODLC010000038.1:1568117-1583920 GCA_026781145.1 Hippopotamyrus pictus | reverse complement strand
CCCCCCACGGCCCCCCGAGCATCACACATAGATAATGTGATGTCACAGGTGCTGTGCTAAAGCACTAGAGGCAGGGTCTTGGGCTCTGGGCGGAACAGCCCCATGAAGAAGCCAGAAAAAATGAAGCTTCCCGCATTTTTGAAGGGCTGCTGGTAAATTGTGCAATTTTAAACTCCTCCGTGCTGTTTGTGGTGACTCACTGCCTTAAGGTGATGCCATTGGCTGCTGTCATTCGACCCCAATATCACCACTTGCCAAACAGCCACCTCAATGGCCAATGAGAATGACCTTTGTTACAATTTCTGTATCTTTAAATAATCCTCAGCTGACTTAAATAAACAAGTTTGCCCCCTTCAAAGCCTAATGATGCAAAAGATCAGAATCTTATTATTTTCATGTCAATTTTGCAGAGAGCATAAAGATTTTATGTAATGTGTTCAAAACATTCTTCTGATAAAGAATATTAGAGGTAAACAATCTCTAAAGCATTCCCTTTAAAGTTTTCTTTTGATTTTGACTTTTACTTAGCATTAATGCACTCGGATATCTTTTAGTGTTCTAATTTCATTTATCCAGACCTTTTCCAAGGGTAGGTAATTATAATTAATTAAAAAAAAATTTTAATTAGCAACAAAAAACAACAACGTCATGGTCTACAATAATAATAATGCTGAATATAATTATTATTATATTATTAATAATTTTACTTTAACAACGGGTGGCTCAGTGGGTCGCACTGCTACTTCACACCCCCAGGTGGGGATTATACCAGGCACTGCCTGGGACAGCCTCCAGGTCCAGCCACTTCGAAAGCTTGCAGACGACGCCTGAGTAACAGATCCAGTCAAGGCTTCCTTTGCGGGTGCAGCAATCTCATTGGTCCAAAGTCACATATCACCCACCGTGTCAGTGCCTCACATAATCAAAACAGAGCACCTGATGCGGTACCTGGGCAGGAAGCCGCCACGCGTAGCTCACAAGCTCCCGTGTCGCATTCCCATCACATGCGATTGCTCACACACCTCCAGAGAGGCAGCACACTCTAAGAACACTGCGAGGCGATAATTCATACAACAAAGAACGAATGAGTGTTTCATTTGTTCTCCACACTGACAGGCCCCTGGAGCCACAGACACAGGCAGAGAGCGGCTTTGTTTTCCTAATGAATTACCTGCTTGGCTTTCTTAGGTTCCTTCCTTTTCTTTTCACGCTATCTCCATACAGCGCTGGCCTGCCAATTGAGAACGTGTATCGTATTGTGTTTATTTGTAGTTCAGCTATCAGTTCATTACTGTTGTTTGCTCTTCTGACTGCATGCACTCTAATTAACACCGAGTGCCATGAAAAGCCCAGCAAAGACCTTGTAGCCGTCTACTGACTTTCGGGTGAGAAAACTTTGAAGCTCCTGCACAGATGTTGATGGGGGGTTGTGCGATTGAGCTGTTGGGAGGTAAAACATATAGCTGTGCGCTCAAAACGTCACGAGGAAAGAGAATTGAAACGCGAGAGAAAAGTTCAGAAAAGCTGCTGGTGACTGACTGGCTGCTGGCATTATGATTCCAGGAACAAAACTATCCTCAAGAAAGCAGTCAATACTCATTACAACTAGAATGGAAACACCCTGTATTCATTACAACTAGTAAGACAACACTGAGTACTCGTGACTAGAATGAAAACACCTAGCATTCATTATGGCTAGAATGAAATCACCCAGTACTCGTTACAACTAGAATGTAAACAGTTAGTATTTTTTACAACTAGTAATATAACACCCAGTATTAATTACGGCAAGAATGAAAATACACAGTACACACTCTGACTACAGTAGTCATAATGGCTAGAATGAAACACCCAGTATTCATTACAACTAGAATGAAAACACCAAATACTCAATACGACTAAAATGAAAACACCCAGTATTCATTATGGCTAGAATGAAAAAATCAATTACTGATGATGGGTAAAATATAAACACCTAACAGCTAGATTGAGAACACCCAGTGGTCGTTACAACTCATTGTGCCACATGTAAGGCTTGTGCCCTCAGACAGAAAGCTGATTCATTCTAATGATGGCCACTATGTCAAGAGTGGTCTTAAAAGACTTCCCTCTCAAAGCTTCCTTGTAACAACTAACCTTTACACCGCAAAGCTGTCTGCTTAGCCTGAGGACATGTCAGAGCTGCATGCGAATCCCCCGTTTCAGTGCTGAGGGCTGTTACCTTGCAGGCTGTTTCACAGGTGTCGTATACAGCTGGAGATTTACTGGACAAGCAGTGGCAAAAGTGGCAGCCGTTATTGATGTAAAGAAAGCGTTCCTGCAAAAGAGTTTATATGTGGCACAATGCACCATGTAGCCATTTTCACCTCGTAAGTCAGTGAGGTAAATTAGCCTGCTCCAGGAGACAGCAGGCTAGTGTCATCTTTGTCCAGAACTCACAGCCTCCAGGTCAATGGTCCTTTTCACTGGCTGACTCACATCAGAACGTCATGCTGAAAAGAACTTTGCCTCCATGGTGATCTGCTCATCCGCAGAGAGCGGCTGGACTTGTCCAGGGAAAATCTAGGAAATAAAGTGCCAGCGGTCACAGGTGGTCACGGGTGATAAGGTGCTCAGTGCCCTGTCACAGCGCCCCCCTCCTGCCCATATGGAGTCACATAGGACATTTGTGTTCCTTTTTTAGACAGCGAGAATGCTCTAGGAGACAACGTGTCCTTTAAAAGGCTCTTTGCCACTTTTAAAACACATTGTCCAAGTTCAGAGTGTTGACTGCGGTCTGTGCTTTTCCTGGCACACAGATATACACATTTGGGTATGAGATGCTGCATTTTTGGTGCTTTAATCTAAAGTCAACAATGTCAGATTCCTGAAGTGGAGAACTGCAGCTTGTGTGTCAGGTAATGCTAATGCTAACACAACACGTACCCCTCTGCAGAGTTTAAATCAAAGTTCAATTCGGAAGGCTACTGTGCCATCTTTGTTGTGTCTGGTCTCACTTCTTCCATTGTTAATGGCGATGTCACTTTTGTTCTCTTCTAAGAACAGAGAAAAAAATCAGTTACAGAAGAAACTATTGATCGGTCGTCACAGTTATTCACTGGAAAATAGCTAAAGTTTTATACCAGAAAGGTGTGGAAACACAGGAGAGTGACAGACAACATATTTCTGTCACTATCAAACCCTTTTTTTCTATGCATGATTTCGACATTAATTGTTGCAACATGTTAATTTCCATCATAAGAACCTATGTTGATTAGACACACTGGGCATTAGCGCTTAATGATGGTTCAAATACTAAGTTAAAATACACTGCTTGGTCAGAAAAAAAGTCACACACTTAAATATTTCATTGGGCTGCGATTAGCTTTGATTATGGTGTACGTTTGTCAATGCATTGTTTCCATGTGCTTGTGCAATATTTCAACATTTTTTTCCATACACATTTGCATTCATTTCTCGTTGAGATCTTGTACTGATGATTGGTGAGTTGAACTACTCTGTAAAGTCTTCTTCAGCACATCTCAAAGACTTTCAATGGGGTTAAGGTCAAGACTCAAGACAATTTGAATCTGATAAATGTTGACATTATTGTCCTGGAATATGCCCATGGCATTAGGAAAGAAAAAATCCATTGATGGGATAACCGGGCCATTCAGGAGATTCAGGTACTCAGCTGACTTCACTTTATTGCTGCATAACGTTGCTGAGCTGTAATAAGGATGCAATCATTGCCTCTTAAGTACTTGCTGATTTAAATTAAATTGGTCAGTTATGGTTAAAGTAAAGAAGTCTGGACCTAAAGACTATAGTCTGGTGTGGAGTAAAGAACTCCATACTTGATGGGTTTTTGGGAAATAGATAGGCCTATTAGACTATTCTGCTTTTGGGACTGTGGGTAAAGATTACAGATCTGCACAGGGATGATCGATCGATCGATCGATCTATCTATCTATCTATCTATCTATCTATCTATCTATCTATCTATCTATCTATCTATCTATCTATCTATCTATCTAATCATCTCCCATCCACATCCATCCCTGCAAACAACTTAACCATACCCACCCCATCCCCACATGCACCAAAACTGCCCCCCACCACATTCCTGCATTTACCAACACACCAACAGCACATATTACTGTAAAATAAAACATGTCCATATTTGTCTTTAAATACCTTAATTATTAAATTACTCACTTGGCACATTTCCCCAAACAAATTACAGTGCCAGAGCATGCAGGGCAAATAGCCCCTTGTTTTTGTGATTGTTAATGTTTGTTGTGTTCCCGGTTAACGTCTGTGCCTTTTCCTGTGTCTTGCGTGAACCCCGTCCGATCCTTGCGTGTCTTCAGCAATTGTATAAATCATCCACCATGCGTGTGCCTTACAGACCAGCATCAGACCTCCATGTTTCGGAGCTTTGTGCTGTTTAGTGCTTGTTTGGCGTCTGTGCTATTCCTTTTAAAAGATTAATGAAAGAGCGATGTTTTCTCCTTTGAGTGAGCTTGTCGGTTTTCCCCACTGCAATGACTTAGTCTACCATACATAACAATATTATTTTGCATTATCTAGACCAAATTATCGAATCGTACTTAGAACTAATCTGAAATTATTACTAACTTTGCTTACGTCTTTCCCACATTTTAGAGTGATGCGCCTATAGTACAGCAGCACATTCCTCCCGTAGACAAATTGTTTTTCAGCAGCCCTGTACAGCCCCGGCTGCACTGCCACCGGCTGGCGCTGGGTGAGAACAAATAATTCAACAGAACAAAAGGACTTATAATTAATATAGCCCTGTAAGAATATATATGCATATACAATCAATTTCACTAGCGTTACTTTGGTGTTACCATACATTTTATTCCCAGTCCCGCAGGAATACCATAAAGATCACCTTCATTTGCACTGTTACCGCGGGAATATTTGTATCTTTTCCCCCCATTCCCGTGGATTACGGGGATATCCGCAATATTACCACTTTCCCCATTCCCATGCATCCCTCTAGCAGGAGTTTCTAGCTATTGAAAATATCAGGGGCTAAGTTAAGTTTACTGGGGGCTTGACTTGTTTTTAAAGAAGATTGGAATCGGGACTAAAATACTCAAGGCTAGGCTTAAAATAAGCCCTGAGTGATCGGCGCTAACGGCGCCCATGCCCTCTGGTAAAGAAAGGGGCACTCTTCCCTGTATGTGAGAGACAAACATGGCAGTATCTAATACCAAACAGATTAGCGGTTCACATTCCAGATGGGAAATATCTTTTTCAACCTTACACAAATTTACACAGAACGTGACAGATAGGGAATGCCTTAATAACAAAACAATTTGCATTGCTTAATACTCCAAAACAGCCAGGTCGGGTTGGGGAGCAGGCGATATAGAACGTTGACAAGCCCAACACATGACGCAACGCCTTGGGATTCCGGTTGGTGTCCCCCAAGGCCAACATGAGTGAGGTGTCATGTGGGCGTCCCCTTGGACTGGTCCGGCCGCACGGGTCCTCATGGGAATCGAGCCACACGGTCAGAGTGTCGTAACTGATTCTCCCTCAAAATGCAGGTAGTATGTTTCATTAGGGACTCCCTGAAAAATAGTGATGGAAAGTTCGATTCAATTTACAGAGCCGATCCTACCAATCTGTATGTTTAAATGAATCGAACCTTTAGATTCAAAGAGTTCGTTGTGACGCATTACATGCTGCTACACTTTAAATGCATGTTTATTAAAATTCTTACGTATATAAAAATATTGGTTATCTCAGAGTCTTGTGAATGTATAGCAATTCTGGTCTAATTAAAGTGAAAAACAATCATGTAAGCTTCAATGTTGTAAATATAAACGAAGTTAGCCTCGAAAAGCCTAATAAAATCTGGAGTTCCTTTTTGCAAACATATAATCAAAATGCTTTAATTGAAGGATAAAAAGCAACATCAAAGTCACAAAATACAGAATACAACAAAAGCTGTTCGTAAAGGCTATATACTAGTACAGTATATAGCTTATCCGGATCTCTTAACTAAAGCACAATCAGCACCGGTCACTGTGGGTTTTAGGTATGCCGAGGGGAACGGAAAGCAACATGGCCACGCAGAGTGTACAAGCAAATTTTAAATGGTTGTTGAGTGTTTATATAAGTTAATTTGTCAAATGTTAACTGTTCAACGTGTGGATCTAGAAAAAAGTTCGATTATTTTAGATTTGAAAATCGGTTCGATCGATTCACTGAAAAAATCGGTTCAAAAGAATGATTCGTTTACGAATCGGATTTCACTACAGAACAACCCCCCGTTCGGTATCCAAGGACTCTCTGAAGAGAAAGTACAAAAACAACTTCTAAAATAAAATTTATATCACACTTTCCTGGTAATAAACATTGACAATTTAAAAAGTATGAAAAAATAATACAAAGACAAAATTATAAAACTGGGAAATTAACCTGCAACACGTACACGTGCGCAAACATACACAAACATACACAAACCACTATAACAGAAGATACAAATAACATATTTGTTTTCATGTTTCATCTGTCAAAAACATGTATGCAACGACCAATATCGAATAGTACAAATTACTGCTATTGTAAGACAGCTAGAGATCCACTGTGTAATCGCTAATTTCCTAATATAGCATTTAAAAAGCTGTTTTCCTTTGTCGCTGGTTCATAAGGTAAGCTAGGTTATTATTTTTTTTGTTTTTTTTTTTTTGTTTTTTTTTTAACGCCTTTCTATCGGGAGGAAGAGGCTTAACGTGAATTTTATCATTTTGCCATTTGGGTACAGTTTAATGCGTAATGGTGAAAGGATGTATACAGTCCTAGCCAATAATGTACTTGAAAATATTAAGTTGTTATGGTACAATAAGACACGCTATACGCTGTCTTCATATAATGCGTTCCTATAGAGATTTAAACGCTGCTTTGAATTAAATAATTTTGCCTTTGGAATACAATTTCGTGTATTTAGCAATAGAATGCATTCATGGTTTTCCTAATTAAGTTATTGGTTTGGTACATTAAGCCACGTTAAGCTTTTACACATGCAAACGTAGGGCGGTTTATCTGTTACACTGAAGTCTTGCGACAATTCTGCTGCTGCTTAAAAATCCGCAAGACATAAGAAGACCAGAGAAGACAGTATAGGCTATATATACCTGCCAATGCACATGAAGTTAAACCATGCAAATACTTGTCCTCACACAAACGGAAGCTTAAATTCACATTTAACACGAACATGTCTTACGTCTCTGCTGATATACTGATAAAAAGTTATATTATTGCAATTGATACTCTTTTTCTCTCTTTTAAATATATGTATTGTGTGTGTGTAGGTATGTGTTAGTGATCACGGCTGGTGAAATTATATATATATAGATTAGTGAGATTTCAGTGAGTAAATGATCGTAGACGATTATGTTAATATATGATAATTTACAATTACACTTAGTTTTGTAGCAGGAATGCGCCTTTTTCGTATTGCGTAATTAGGGTAAATATCCCCAAAGGACCGTGGTCTCTAGGTGAGATCGACGTACAAACAGGCATACGGGAATATAAATAATGTTGTTTGATGCATAATTAACCGCGATTCTCCACCACAGAAAACGGTACTTTCTGCTTGTCGCAGCGCCCGCAATTAGCCGCGCCGCTCCGAGGACTCGGCACTTCGCAACGGAGACCTTGATAGCAGATTAATATTGCTTTAATTACGCCTTGGTTCATCATGTCTTGATAATTCGCAGCTGGCTGTTTTATTAGATAAAGTGAGGGCTCGTAATGGGCTTGTTATAGGGCTGTCTCTAGGTAAAACAAGAGTGCCCTGTAAACACCAAAGATATTACTTTGCCTCCTGAGAGAAACCAGGCTTTGAAACGCTCAGTGGGTGGGACTGGCGTGTGTTGTGAGACACTACTCAGTGTAAACCAATTAGAAGTCAGTAAAAGAGCTGCAATATTGACACGTACCTTGCCATAATCCCATAAACTGAATTTTCACTGAGTCCCTATTGGTTATCGCTCACTTTTACCTCATCATCACAATCATGGTGCCTGCAGGTTGTCTCAGGAAGAATCACAGGTAACATCATGGACTTGTAACTTGAACATTCTTGTTCACAAAAGTGCGCCTGCAGCAGCACTGAGAAGAAATGCCTATGATGTGAATACAGTAAAATCCCATTATAGTGGACTCGGTTATAACGGAATATCGTCAATAACGGACGATGTCCGTGCGCCTTTAAGAACATGCAGAAAAAGCATCGGATATAGCGGACTTTAATATAACGGAATTTCGCTTATAACGGACAAACAATTTGGTACCCTCGGTCGCTATTATACCCGTAGTTTTGTTCGGCTATAACAGACATGCAGGCTCCACATCCAGGGCAGATATGTAGTCGGGATTATTAATAGTTACGCATCTGGTCAGGTAAAGTTGGATTGCTACATGTACGATATAATAATCTATACCACAAGTGTCTGCTGGGGTGGGGCATGAGTAAATGGTGTCCTGTAGTTATTTATAACGGGATTTTACTGTAGTTGTGAAAGGAGTAAAAATAATAATTGGATATCAGCATCAGCTAGACTATATATACAGTAGCGGTTCGCAATAATATTGACCGAAAAAAGAATAAAAACTCTTTTATCACATTGAGAAAATCATATTATGACCCCCCAATTATTTGGTAATCCACTGGGCGGTTGTGAGGTTGCGAGAACCATCGAGTTAAACAACTCAGTACAAACAGGAAACAACAGCAGATTCCGTCATGGGTGTCATTATATCTTCTCACAGACTTCGTGAGAGAACCTTTACCTGTCACGTGAGATGAATAAGGTGTATGGCTAAGGGGTATGGCTAAGGGAGGGCAAGGGGGTGCCGTGCCCACCCAACAGACCAAGATCTAACCAATCATTAGTGATCTAATTGAATATTCAGAGGAGCCCCTATAAGAGAGAAAATACCATTTGGTGCCACCTCTAGATAAATATTACTGTCGCCACCCCTATTATAAGTAGCTCCCCCAATAATTTTCTAGAAGTAGCTCTCATTGTAAATAAGGTTGGAGATCCCCGTCCAATATTCAAGCAAACTTTCACATCATGGTCAGACTGCCCACCAGGGGACCCCCAAGACCTCTGACATTATTCCAGCACTGGTGCTCTCCCACTGTGACCACTGCACACCACAGGAAGGAAGGCATCCTGGCAATGTTGCAGCACTCCCTGTTGTGAGTTGCAGTGCAGCATGGCTACTCATGAGGACACACCTGAAACTTGCTTTTGGTATTTGCTGGTGCATGAGCTCTTGAAGCTGTGAATTTCTGTCCTGATTTATTTGGGTTACGGAAGCACTGGTGTGACAGGCCACGGACTTGTGATTAAAGGGTTCAAGTCCAGTGTGGGACAGCGTAGTTTGAAAAATACACTTCAAACATTTAAGTACCATGTCTACCTCGGTGAAGATTAGTGGAGAATCATGGTCCTTGTCTCCATAGTCTGATTCTCACACTGAGCACATAGAGAATAGGTTTAAACAGCATTTGAACTTTCAAGAAGTTCCATGTTTCCATCAGATTATAGCTAGCCTCAGGCTTTCGGGGTCTGTGTCAAGTATTTTTATTAATCTCTCAGACACACATAAGGACAGGGTATAGGCATACGACACACAAACAGTGATGTGCAGATCATCAAACACATACACACACAAGGATGTTTGAACAGACTTTTATGGTGGAGATACTTTCCAGGTCCTTCATCTAATCAGTGTTTGTAAACAAAGTGCATCAATGTGATCCGGACATAATGATCCTAATTACAGCCTTTCAGCTGCACTGCCCCTATCTATGATGAATGGCACCGATCAGTCTTATTTATTTTCATTATCAATGTTAATTGTAAATCTTGGTGAGTTGCACTGTCGCTTCACACCTCCCGTGTTGTGAGTTTCAATGCCACCTCTGCTTTCTGGGTGTGGACTTCACATGTCCAATCCCTGACGTGGTGGCTTCTTCCTGCAGTTTTGGTTTCTCTAAATAGTCCAGTGTGTGTGGATTATGTTTATATTTCATTCTGGGGACCGAATGTCCCCCACAATGTGATTAAAAACCAGTTTTTTGTCTAATATTGTGGGGACCATTTTTCAGGTCTCCTCAAAGATCTGCGAATGCAGTCAAAAAAGTAAAAAAGCCAAAAGTCTTGTATTTAGTTTGTTTACTTATGGTTAAAGTAAGGGCTGGGTAGGGGCTAAGGTCATTATGTTGGGTCTTCCCCAAAGAAATTGGGGAATGATATAATTATAAACCTGTGTGTGTGTGTGTGTGTGTGTGTGTGTCCTGTGATGCACCCCTCTAGGTTGTAACCTTATCTGTTATGCTGAGTCTGTGATAGGATCTAGGCCAGTGTTTCTCAACCCTGTTCTTGGGGACCCCCAGACGGTCCACATTCTTGTTCCCTCCCAGCTTGAGAAACACTGCCCTAGCCCCCCCCCCCGAGACCCTGGCTAGGATAAGTGGTAAGTGGACACGTGAGTGGCAGTTTTGTCCCATGTGCCTCGTCTGTGATCGTTTAGAAGCCCCTTCCATGCTGTGCAGCTTCTGTGAAAACATGTCAAGAGAAGGACATGGAGCCTCGACTTTTCCGTCGTCGGCTTCCCAGCTTCCAAGCACTGCTCTGGTCTGCCATGATAATAAGAACCCTGTTCTTCTATATAAGCTTCAGATTATTTGTCCCTTTTTCATTTTGCTGCAGGCAAGATTAATTGTTCTTATTGTTTTATCATCATCGAAGTGGGAGCTGTTATGAGACAGCGCACTGCCCGATGTCTGTTAGCAGTCATCGAGTGGTGTATGGTCTTTGTATAACCCCTGACAGCTTGTGTTCAGGACACCGGGAACGACACTATACATGAAAGAGTGGGGAGACACGCTCATTGTTGTTTGTCTTTGCTGAAACTCCAGAACGCCTTCTTTTTCTCTGCATGACACAGAAGCGTTGATGAAAGAGAGCATTTGCTACAGGGCTTGTTTCTGTCTACCGATAAGTAACCACGGAATCTTTTTTCCCGACTCGGAGCAGGACGGGGCTAAAAGCTGCAGGAGCTTCTGCCTGAGGAGCAGCCAGTTCCCCTTCAGATTGAAGTGTTTTGTCAAAGTGAGATTTTACTCCCAGAAAATTCTCAGTCACGCTTTTAATATACCTGCTTTGTCTGCCTCCATTTAAGCGCCCCTCAGAAGAAGCAGGGAGAGCAGCCCCACGGCTGATTTCGGCACTTCTGAGATCTCACTCCTCTCATGCCTTCTGTGTGTCATTTTTCAGTGCTGAGCCGATGGCTGCAATATTCACGGTGCTTTACTTGGATTTAGGCTTTGAACCTGTCTCATCAGGGGGTGGGATACAGCCTCAGATGAGAAATTTGCAAGACAATTCAAGTGTTTTTGAGAGTGACCAGTCTGTACCATCATGTTTCTAACTTATGAATATCTTTATTTTTATAGCTGTGGAGACAGGAGCAGCAGGAAGGTTTCTCTGTTTGTAAACCTGCGATGGTCCTTCAAAGCTACATTTCTTTATTTGTTACAGGAATATGTCATCTGGCTCTTTTCACTGCTTTCAAGCTCATTCAGACTGAGCCGTGTGTCTCTGAGCTCAGCTCTAGATATGAGTTGTGTAACTTGATGTCGTGATCCTGCCTTTTGTTCCTGGGAGAAAGGATGGAGGCACGATGAAACATCAGGCTCACTTTTTCCATAACTGAAGTGAAATTGAATAAAAGTTTCATCCTTTAATGTTAAATTAATATTTTAATTTAATTTTACCCCATAGCATGGCTTACTGGAAGGAAATGAGGGTAATGTTTTTTAACTACCTGAGGAAGAGTCTCCAGAAACTGATCTCTGAGACTGACTATGGTGGAGGGTCCCTCCTCCATGGATTTTCACTTCTTACACATTCTTTTATGAAATATGATTGGCATTCAAATACAATTAAAAACAAAAATCAGTAGATATATATTCTTTTATATATCATTTGTTATTGACCAGCCATATTACGTTTTTCAAGGGAAAGCAGTCTAAGAGTAAGACGGGTAGATATTACAACGATACTGACAGCAGTGTGGATCTCTGATGGACTTATATAAATGAACTGGAAGGCTTCGTACAGTTCAATGTCTGTCTTTTTAAGAGAAAACTTTTATATATTCAGTGTAAATATGCAAACACGTTACTTTTGCTGGCTCCTGAGAGCACTGTATCTCACAGAAGAGCGGCATGCTGGGATTGCTGGAGGTCTCACAGAAGAGCGGCATGCTGGGATTGCTGGAGGCCCAGCACAGCTCCACCTATGGCAGCATCCAGTGCACTTGCAGTGTAAAAAAACAGCGCTTATTTAAAACCACACTGCTTACCGGGCACCGCCCCCCCAAATCACAAGAAACTGAAAGGGATAATGGAAGAATTATGGTCACCGTGGTTTTGGGGGTTGAAAGGGATCCTTTGTTTGCTAGCCTTTGTCCACTGGTGTTACTACAATTATTCATCGAGTTTTGGTATCAGCTATTTATACCACAGCTAACAAAATGCATGGAGGCCATCGTTCTGTCCTGTTATCGGGTACATTAGTTCATTCGGAAGTCTTATTGAACCTCCTGTGGAAAGCAAGGATTTTTCTGAGCAGTTATTGAGTTATTGAAGTAGAGTCTGACGCTTGCTGAGGCTGAAACGTCAGCATGTGTCCGGTCCCCGTGGGAGTGTTTCTGTGCCCCTACACGAGCCCCGAGCCTCAGTGGGTGTGAGCGAGTATGCCTGTGTGTCAGTACGTGTCTATGATTGCCTGTATGTGTCCACGCGCTGCCGTGTCGTGCTTCGTCGTTGAGCACCTCACTGTTTCAGTACTGTATGTGCAGTCCAGCACTGCATGTGAATATATGTCCATTAAGCACAGCGTTTATTTTTCTCTGTGCATGGATCTGTGATATCTTGTCCCCCCTGCTAGGGGATTGATGTCATTGTGAATGATATTAGCAGCCAGACAGCTTCCCCATTATCTGCCAGGCCCCTCAGTGTCTGTTGAGAACAGGTATGTGGATTTCTGTCTGTCCTCTTTGTGAGTCTGTCCCCTGCACCATCAGCATTTTGTGTCTCTCTTCAGGGTACAGCTGGCCTCTGCCTCCAACCCTGTGCCCAATCTGGATCTACCTGGACGTCCTCTTCTCCACAGCGTCCATCATGCACCTGTGTGCCATTTCCCTGGATCGTTACATCGCCATACGCAATCCCATCCAGCACAGCCGCTTTAACTCCCGGATGAAGGCCTTCATGAAGATCATGGCAGTCTGGACCATCTCTGTTGGTATGTGCTAATATGGCGGTCTGGACCATCTCTATTGGTATGTGCTAATATGGCGGTTTGGACCATCTCTATTGGTATGTGCTAATACAGTGGTCTGGACCATCTCTATTGGTATGTGCTAATATGGTGGTCTAGGCCATCTCTATTGGTATGTGCTAATATGGATGTCTGGGCCATCTATTGGTATGTGCTAATATGGAGGTCTGAACCATCTCTATTGGTATGTGCTAATATGGAGGTCTGAACCATCTCTATTGGTATGTGCTAATATGGAGGTCTGGGCCATCTCTATTGGTATGTGCTGATATGGTGGTCTGGACCGTCACTATTGGTATGTGCTAATATGGTGGTCTGGATCGTCTCTATTGGTATGTGCTAATATGGTGGTCTGGACCGTCTCTATTGGTATGTGCTAATATGGAGGTCTGGACCGTCTCTATTGGTATGTGCTAATATGGTGGTCTGGACCGTCTCTATTGGTATGTGCTAATATGGAGGTCTGGACCGTCTCTATTGGTATGTGCTAATATGGTGGTCTGGACCGTCTCTATTGGTATGTGCTAATATGGTGGTCTGGACCGTCTCTATTGGTGTACGTTAATATGGTTTCAGCAGCACATGAGATCTTTGTGCTGTGGTTGTTGCTGCTGTGAGTCAGTTAGCAGCTCTAATATTGTAACTGTGGAAACACTGTGGAACAGAAATGGACTTATGTTCAAATATCTCAAACACTTGTAAACATACTTAATTTCCCAGATGGAAATGAAGACCCCTGCTTTCAAAAAGAGTGTTCATATATTCATATGAAAAGTCTTTAATTAAAAATCTCCCAGCCAGGTCCTGGATATGACAGGCATTGGTTGGTTCTCTTTATTTAGATCAGCTATTGAGGAGAAGGTGACTGAAACTATGCCTAAAATAATGTTAGTCAAATCAGTTAGAGTAGATATTGTCCACATTGATTTTCTGAAAAAGCAACTGATTTTCTAGTGATCTACCATGGACAGCATGTCCAGATACAGGCCAACTGGGTCTGGGTATTATGAAAGCTCACATGAAATCTGGTGGTAGAGCACAGATAAGAGTAACAAAAGTGCACGTCGAAGAAAACCTGCATGCAGGAACACTATTGGTAGGTTCTCAGCAGCTGCCTGATTTGGGGTCTTAGTGCCAAACTCAACCTTTCCAATCAGAGGCCCTGTGTGTGTGCAGACCGTCTTGATGACTACAGGTGTGTGCAGACCATCTCGATGACTGGCTACAGAGCAGCCAATGGAGGTTGGCTGATGGGTGCTTGAAAGTGCCATTAATGTGTGCACACAGACAGCCGCTGTTTATGGGCAGAGTTGTTGATGACTGTTGTCCTGGGGAGAGCCACTACAGGCTACTTCTGTGCTGCTATGATTGCGGCGCAAGGCATACGAGGGCTTTTAAACGCTCCCTCTGGTGTTTCCTGTGTGGAAGTTGACCGGTTGAATAGTCTGTGTTTGAAATTGTTATGCTGCTTGACGGAAGGACTGGCTTGCTACTCTAGTGCAGTTTATTGCTTCGTCAAAGCTAATTACAGGCTTGCCAACTTTGGTCGGCTGGCTGAAATGAGATTTTCAATTTGAGGTAAGTCGACACACACATTTATATGTATGTAACAGTTTTATTACATTGTAAATAGTCTGTAGGGTTTCAAACTACCCCAATGTGTTTGATGCAGCTAATTGTAGGTTTATAATGGAAGAATATAGATTTTCGTAGGATTTCTTGCATGAGCATGAGTGTTTGAAAGTGTGACTGTCACGCTAGATGCGTGAGAGTTGGAAACCTTGTAATTAGCATAAGCTCTGAAGTTAAATAAGCCTACCCATGTATCTTGCTATTTTTCTTACATAAGGAACAATTTTATTTTATTCTTTCCAAAAAAATTTTGCATATGCACACTTTGCAAATTGACTGACATGCTCATTTATCAGAGGGTGACCAAGTGACTCCACAATAATGTGTTTGCCACTTAACCGGGATGTGGACACAGTTAATGGGCATCACACAAACTCGCCTGCTGCTTTGCATGCAATCGTCCGCCCCTGACATTCAAACAGCACTCAAGCTCATCCTTCAACAATAAAGCCAGTCCTAAAATATTTATGTCACTCAATGAAAAGCAGCAATGACAGCGACACCATTATTTTTATGAGCTTGACAATTCGCTGTAAAAACAGTGAGCTAGATAGCTTCCTCTGTGCACAACGGTGTCATAATTCTAAATAACAAAGTCTTAATTGGATGGTGAAATGTGGACGGTTTTATTTCACAGTCATGATTGTGATTGCTGTCCGTGACTGCAGCCTGAACCAACAGAAATGTGTCAAATGAAAGTGGTTCTTAATGCTCTGGATAGTCACTTTTATGAATAAAGAATAAAAACTTCAAATTAAACATTTCTTTATCTTTATTTATTTT
>JAODLC010000038.1:1526801-1568035 GCA_026781145.1 Hippopotamyrus pictus | reverse complement strand
ACACCAGCCCAGAATTAATACTAGTGTGGTCATATTAGTATAGTTGTATTATGAGAATATACAGTACAGATAATCATGAGTAAACCTATTTGAGCAGGAAGAGACAAGCTAGAGGGCTCTGATTATGGGTAAAAGTGCAGTTTTTGAATATTTGAAGAAGAAGGTTTTGAGTCTTTTTTACTTTAACCACAGAGGGTACGTAGTCAGAAAAGGGGCATATTTCCTGTCCTGCATGCAGTTGGAGGAACACTGACATGGGAATTCTCATATATACAGCTTTACAGCCTCAAATGGCAACATTTATAAATGCTTCAAAGTTTGCCATCAAGCAAGTTTACTCATTTCCTGTCACTTGTCACTCAAGGCTGTGTTTTACTGTTTTTAACCACCTGTGTCTACAGTTTCTGGTCCATGCCACTTGTGTTTGCACACACTTTCCCGTCAGTCACACAGGTATATTTTAGGCTTCTAGCTTCGCTTGCCTGCTGCCATGTTTGACTTGCGATCAGTCTGGATTTCCCGATGGCCAGACTGTGGTCTGCCTTGATAACCTCATCATTGGGTTTTAGATTTGCTGAGAGATTTTTGGGTCTAGATAACTACAACAGGCAGAGGAATCTGCACTGTGAAGGCTGCTATTACCGGAAAATGTATTTGGAATTGAATGTTGGCTCCAGTTAATGTTGTTTCCATGCGCAAGGGATTTAGTCTGAATTATCTCCATGCAGGAAAAATATTTAGTATAAAAATGCATTTTGTTTAGCATAATGCTTGTGGAAATGTCTCATTGAATAAACTGGGTTTCAAATTTATACATGATATAATTAAGGGCTGTATGAGTGTATATAAACTGATTTTTGATGCACTCAGATACACACAGACATGCAGCTACTTGCGATCTCTCCTTACATTAATAACATGATGCCCCCACCTTCATATCCGCAGGGATCTCCATGCCCATCCCTGTCCTGGGCCTCCGAGATCACTCGAAAGTTTTCAAGGACCGCACCTGCCAGCTCACGGACAACAACTTTGTCCTGGTGGGCTCCTTCGTGGCCTTCTTCGTCCCCCTGATCATCATGGTGGTCACCTACTTCCTGACCATCGGTGCCCTGCAGAACGAGGCCACCCTCTGCTTGGACCAGCTGGTACCCAAACCCAAGTGGGCTATTCCCCTCAACTTCCTGCCACAGGGCTCCCTGTCCTCAGAGAAGCTCTTCTTCCGGCGGTCGCTAAGCCGGGAGGCAGGGCCTCAGGCTGGGAGACGGACCATGCAGTCGATCAGCAATGAGCAGAAGGCCTCTAAAGTTCTGGGTATCGTCTTCTTTCTCTTTGTGTTCATGTGGTGTCCGTTCTTCATCACTAACGTGCTGGCGGTGGTTTGTGGAGGGGCCTGCAGTGCTGGCATCATGGACGGCCTCCTCAACGTCTTCGTGTGGGTGGGCTACCTTTCTTCTGCCGTCAACCCGCTCGTATACACGCTATTCAACAAGACGTACCGCTCTGCCTTCTGGCGCTACGCCCGCTGCCGGTATCGAGAGGAGAGGAAGCCACTGCAGCTCATCCTGGTCAACACCATCCCACCAGTTGCCTTCAGCCACAGCCAGCTGCCTCTGGGCGACATCGCCCCTCTGAGGAACGGGAACTGTGGAGTTGGTCGTCATGGTTACGCTCCCGTGGCCTCGAGGGAGGACAAACTTGGCTTGTCTGAGCTCGGGGGGATGTGCACTGGTGAGGAGAAGGTCAGCTGCGTGTAACTGGAGACTGGGGGGGGGCTTGTATATTTCCTCACTATAAGAACCATGGCAACCATGGAGGAAGTCCTGCAAATAGCCGTTATCTGCAAGATAAAGGCTCTGGGTTAAAGAGCGATTGATAAGGGAGTAATTAACGATGGAGCAATTGATGACAAAAGGATGAATCAGATAGAGGCACGACAAGAAGTATCCGCTGCTTTATGGACAGTGTTTTGTACTTTGCTGAAAGCATATTAAATAACCGAAAGCCAGTCAGCCTCAGAGAAACTGTGACCTCTGAACCCAGACCACATATTTTTGTAGGAGACAAGCAGTCGGTCCTGCACCATGCAGCGTTTTGATGCGACAGCTCATGTGTGTCCAAGATTTGTTGCATCCTGTCCCGTTTCTTTTTTCAGTCAGTTCTAGGGATGGAATCAGCTTGATGAGGAGTGGGCAGGCCTTGCTGCGTCATCAGGACCTGGAGATGATTGATACAGATGCATTGTGGTTAGTGACCAGTCCGGCCACTTTGGAGTCCTTGCTCAGACATTTGCAGAGCATGAACGTGTGGAGATGGCAGCATCACTACACCACGTGAATCTCTCTCTCTCCCAGAGAGGCGCCGGCTGTGAGGCTGCATGGCTGCTGTTGGCATCCTGTGTGGCTTTGCTGTGTTATTTAAATGATCCAGCCTGACAGAAGTCACTAAGCCTGTTCCATCTAGACCCCCCCCACAAATCTCCTCCTCACACACACCCCCACACATCTCCTTTCATCCATTTATTTTCTCTCTGACACACAAACACACACAAACTCTAATTATCGCTCCTCGTCTTTCTCACACATGCTCACCTCTCACCTTATCTCTCTCCTTCCCCATCTTTCACTCTCTCCCCACCATTACACCTCACAGGATCAGCCTCACTGAGTATACAGTCATTGTCTTACGGCCATTTACTCAGCCTTGAATCTTTAATATGCCCATGACGTCCTTCATGTGTGATTCTTAACCAGGGCACCAGTGTCATCTTGCTCCTGTGAATTTCACTTTAACTTCAATAATTAAATTAAATATTCTGTGTACCATTATCAGAGGACATTTTACCCAAATGAATAATATCTGATATATTTTCGTTGAACTGTCATTAAATTATATTAATATTATATATATAAAATTAGACATGGTATGTTGATATGTACTTGTTGGCTGTATCTGATTTCTGTTCCATCTGATTACAAAAGTAAGAGCCATAACCTCCTTCCAGGTTAGTTTCAAAGCTAAAAAAGTCATAAGAATTGTCCTACATTAGTATATAAAAGGTGTTACATAGATTGAATAGATTATGACAGTCACTGTAAGCTGAAGATCCCCCGACACTGTATTGTGATTATTGTTGTAGCTGACATATCAATGATATGTGGACATCACTAAATATTAAAACGTGTCATGCTATGAGCGGCTGGGGGCAGCCTTACGGAAACATTGGAAGTGTTTGTTGGTCTGTTGCTGGGAAAGAGGCTTGGCTGAGGACAGTGAGACACGACGGGTCATAAAGCTCATGCAGCAGAAGAGAGAGAGACCCAGGGTGCACAGATCCACCGGGGAAGGCGTTCGTTAAATTGCATGATCAGATTTCTGCAGGACTTCAGTTCATTCCGAAGTGTGTCGGCTTTGATTGACTCTGTTGTTGATAAGCACTTGACATAAAAGCATCAGAAACAGTCGATACTTAAGGTCCACACTTCCCTCACTGAAAGAACCTGGCATTTCAAAAGGTGGCTGCTTTTTATGCCAATAATTGGACCTTGTCAACAATGGCAAGATTAAGAACCTGCTGTCCAAACACAATTTGTGCTGCTTTTTCACACGTCAGTTTCCCTGTGTTACTCCTCTAATCACTTATGGTTCTCACATATGGAGCTATGTGGTTCTCCTCTTGGCCATGATGGAGTTTTTTGGATGAGGAAAAAAACTAGCGCAGAAAGCTGACAAATAAACAGAGGTGAATAGTAAAAATCCAGATTAAGATTTTGTTTCAAAATCTCTGTGAGTACTCTGTGACTGTGACTCTTTCTGCTTAACTGGTTGGTTGAAACAAAGTCTTGGTCTGGATTTTTACTTTGTGGGCCTCCTGTACAAATAAACTGTGCTGTGAATGAACCACCACCCAAACACAGGTATGCTACTGTAGGAGCCACATCGTCAGGAACAGGATAAATGTGGCGCAGAACCAAACTTATCCTCCAAAAATACTTTCTCAGCACATGAGTCAAGAAGCCTTAAGCCAGGATTTCTGGAAGCGAAAAACAACACACCAGTGTGGAACAGATCAACGCAGACGCCTGACACACCCTGTTCCTATAGAAACAGACTATTACAAATACTGGTATGAGTCTGATTCCTACCACTTTCTTCTCAACTAGTTCATCTTCATCATCATCATCATCATCATCCTTCTGAATTTGTCTGAGTGTCTTGAGAAGTTTTGCTGCCCAAAATGGCCACTTGAAAACCGAACAGGCACACATTCATCAGGGTGCGATCTCACACTCAGATCTGACACATCAGACAAAGCATTTGATCTCTGTCTCACACGCACTTCATGGCCAGCCCGCCAACAATGAGGACACTGCTTTTAGTTTAAGGTGTGAATAATCTGGTTATGTTTTTGTCTTTTTCCCTGCCCCCTCCCTTCTCCTCTGGGGCCTCGTCTCCACGTGAGCACGTTTCATCTGCTTTTTCTTCTCATCCTTTTTCCTTCTATTTCTCTCCAGAACCATGGAGAAATCAATACATGATATTCTTCTTTAAACTACATCATGTTCTGTTTGAAGTAGATATTTGTGAGAGAAAAGGCATTTAAATAATGTTCATCTTCATCTGAAGCCACGCATTCCATAAGTAACCATTTTGAAGAAAAAAGACACGCAGTCACTTTTACACAAACACTGGTATTCATGGGAAATCAAATGGAGTATATATACAGCATTTATGGTACACAAAGAGTCCACTGTCTTCTGACACTTAAACCTTGTAAACCACCTTCCTTTTCAAGGTTGACAGGCAAACAGTTCTTTATATAACTATTTAACAGTTTTGTATGAGTTAGAAAGCATTAAACGGTGTTTCAGGTTTTGCCAGAAAGACTGACAAGTTCAGCTCAGAAGTGTCTCCTGGCCCGGCCCAGATTGACGCACAGACACGGGCCCCACTTCCTCCATGGGCAAACACCTGCCCTGTATCTGTGCCATCTGCAGTGCTCTGCGCCCCCCCCCCGCCCCGAGGAGGGGAACGGAGCCAAACCTGGGGTTAAATTACGAGGCACCTGACAAGCAGGAGGCAGGAGGAGCAGATCGCAGCCCCACGCCTCCGTACCCAGGTCCATCTGAAGGACCCCAGTAATGATTCTGCACCTTATAGTGAGCACTGACACCCTACACTGATTAGGTCGGCTTTCGCTTATTCATAACATTTACGTTAATATTGGCTGCCTGAAGCAACAGGCAGGTCATGTGGTTTCTGTTCAAATCCATGCAAGAAGTCATAGCCTCAGTGCTCCGTCAGTTCTGACCGGGCGATGAAAAGTTGAGAAATGGGCTCCCCATGCAGGGATGCTAATACACAGAGTTGTCTCCCACCACTAGCCTGCAATGAGGACCCCCCCCCCACATAGTGCTCTAGCCACTGCTACAGATCATGCTTGGAGCTTCCATTTCCTGTACAGGCATCCAGAGCTCAGGGCCTTGCATAAAAGAGGAATAAGGGGAGGACTTTCAGGGGCTCCAGACACATGGATGGAGACGGGGGGATGGGGAGGGGCTTAGTGTTTTTTTTTTGGTTTGGGCACAAGATATAAGCAGTACAGTATATCATCAGTACAGTATATCATCAGCCTCGTCCTCTACTGCTTGGCAAATTTTATCCTCAATAGTCATGTGTCTAGAAAAGCACATACACACACACACACACACACACACAGTCGTGTAATCATATCTTTTTGGGGATCGCTCATTCATTTCTATGGGAAAAATGCTAATGCTAATTATGAAAACCTTAACCCCTAACCCAGCCCTAACCATAACCATAGGTAACCAAGCAAAATTCAAGAGTTTTTGCATTTTTAGTTTTTTTTTTAGGAAACTGGTCCCTATAAGGTAAAAAAATGGGTATTCATCACCTTGTGGGGAGATTTTGTCCCCACAAAGAAAGGTATATCTGGACCACACACACACACACACACATTTGTATTCATACCTTTGTGGGGACTCTCCATTTATTTCTATGGGCAAAACCCTAATCCCAAAAATGACAACCATTCGTAACCAAAGAAAATACAAGACTTTAGGCATTTTTAGTTGATTGCAGTCACAGATTTTCATCAAATTGAGGTTTATATTCTGGGGACCTGAAAAATGTCCCCATAAATACAAAACCACACACACACACTAGTGACAATGAAGATCAAAGGCCATCAAAGCCAGGAGAGTGCAGGCAACGTTATCGATGTTGTTTAGGGAGGAAATGTCGACATGTATTTGATTATCCTTGTCCTTTGGCACAGATCAACAATCCTAAAAAAGACAAAATTTTTAACCAATTTTTAAAAATCATTATTAGGTCATTTGTAAACACGTTCTGCTCTTATGACTTTGTATAAATCATAATAATGGATTTTAAAATTACTGACCCCTACAAAAGGACATTAGAACCTCTCCTTAATCATAGAAGATACCTGACCTGACCCATGATCTTCAAGTGTTCATCAAATCAATTTTGAGAACATTAAGATGTAGGGTTTACACAAACACAAAGATTTATATTGCCTTTTACCACCAGCTGCCACATGATTAAGTAATAAAACCAACATACAATAGCTCTTCTGACAAATGGACGTGGAATCACTTTCTTTACTGTTGCCATGGTGCCTGAGTTGAATCCAAGATTGTCATCCCATCGGCCTGCTCACTCGCTTTGACAATGCTGATACCATCCTTCAGTTGGCGTGCTTCGCTCCCTTACTGAATCCTGGGTTTTGGATCAGAAATAATCAATTAGTCTGTAAGACGATCTTCAGTTCAGTCTTCGTTATTTCATAACCGAAACCAATCTAAAAATGGGGGAGAGGAATTACAGTGAATAAGTGGTTAGGCCCTTATGTTCTGAATGCCAAGACTCTATGACTGGCAGGGATACATGATGACTTTGGGCCAGGCTTATTACATGTATGCATGATCACCACCTATAGATCAGTCAGGTGTCAGTACTTAAGAGCATCCAATGATGTTAGAATCACTCTTTGCTCAGATTTGATATTTTTCAGGTCCAAATCTAAGCAGCCTGAGAATCTTCAAAATGCGTGAAAACATAGACATATGTGCCCGTATTCTGTATGGTTTACAGAAGAAATCGCTGTGTCATTGGCTTATACAATCTGCAAATAAACAAACTGTCCATTTCAAGAAAAAAAAACTGCATTCATCTAATCAATGGGAATCTTTGAATGGTTACCGTGGCTACAAAGCTCACTGGACTGTAAAGAAAGCCTATAATTTAGAGATCAGATTCTTGTCAAGCACGAACCTTTAGGTTTAAGGATCCATTTTGCTTTGTGTCTGTCATTCACATATACGGATAATAAGTGGGTTAAAACGCAGATTTTTACGGATAATAAGTGGGTTACAACGCAAATACACCTCTCCTAGATAGTATGCTTTTATAATGTACACAGGAATAAATACCAATTTTCCAAACATTCATTAGTTTTGTCAAATATGAAATACAAGAATGTTTAATGATATACTAGTTAAGTTTCGTCCCCTCTTTGTTAAAACACATTAAAAGCACTGCGAAAACCAATTTTATTTCTAACTTACTGATCCTACTATACAAAATGTGTGTTGTACACACTAGCGATGGACGATTTCACACATTTTAATTCCATGCCGATACGAGTACGTGTTTTGTGACCTATTATTCTTAATAACACTAAATATTTTTATGGCAATAGGATTTTGACATATATGTTACTGTTAATATTTGTTTTTTAAATTATTATTATTAATATGTAATATAGTGTCTGATTTAAAAAGTCTATTATAAGGCTGGAAAATACTAGGTTTATTACAAAATAAAAACTATGAAAATGAAAATAAAATGCAATTCAAAACTATTGTTTAAACTTGTTAAGGCTTGCTTAATATTTACAAATACTTAAACGCATCCTTTTTAACTTACATAGTTATAATTGTCATGGACTTTAAGCGTCACAGTCTGTCATTGTAGATAAATGTGTTGAGTGTAAGCACTGAAAGCATGGAAGTGAATTTAAAGTTTTTGAGAAAATACTGTTAGCACCTTCTAAGAAAATAATTATTTGTGCTTTTTTATACTTTTAAATGTTAATAGGTCCTAAATTAGTAACGTTTGATTACCGTAGTATCGATCTGAACAACCCTTAAACACAATTCAAATATAACGATATAGCGCCTCTGACGTAGATTGCTTTGAAAATAGCGCCACCTCTCGGTCATACGCTTGATTCGTTTCCCCGCTCGGGAGGAGCGTCCAGCGTAAACGTCACCGATGACGTGCCCTAGACCTTGATCCTGCTGGGGTGCGTTAAGAAGGCGGCACTAAAAATACTTTTACGCACGTCAGTCGTCAAAAACGGTATGTACAAAAGACAGTATAAGGTACTCCAATGAAATTACGCTTTATTCTTACCGCTGGAAACAACGAATCGTTTTGTATCGGCAGGGCGACGCAACGCAGCTCCGCACAATGCCGATCGCCTTTTTGCCACTGTATTTATGTGCAAGATTGTTTCACTACACTACTGGCCCACGTTTCTTTTCCTCAGTTGCATGTTGATATTTAGTTTGCTGATTTTATTATGCTATAAAGCTCTGTAAACTATTATAACGCTTTCACAGATTAATCACTTAGTGAAGCCCGCTATTACTGTCACCGTCATTAGATAGGCCCCGTGGAGTGTATGGGAAATTGCAGTGTAATTTTAGTGTTCACTTGCCTCGAAACTGGAAGCGGGTAGTTAAGGTTGTTGCCTGTTTCCGCAGCAGCTATGGCTTTGACGCAGGTTTCCTCCAACAAGTGCTGCGGCGGCTTCCAGAAGGTCTTCGAGCATGACAGGTACGGCCCGGGCGCACGCGCACCGCCCCCGTCCATGTCCCCACCGCCCGGAAGGCATCGGAACTTGCTATTTTCAACTTCACCGGCTGTTTCAGTCACCCATGTTGTGACTGTCTGCAAACATGTCTAATTCTCATTTTGTCTCCTAATGGGGGGGTATTCAGCACTGAACTGAAATGCAGAATGAAGTTTGCCATCTATCTCCCTCCGAAAGCTGAGAGCGAAAAATGCCCTGTGCTCTACTGGCTATCTGGTAGGTAACTACTGTCAAATTGGCTGTATGGCCGTACCTCATGCTGTGTGTGAGTTAATGTATCAGCCTGCGAGAATTCAGTTTATAAATGATAACTCCACAGTATGGAGTTTTAACTCACTTGCCGCTTGGTGCTTTTAAAGGCATTAAACTAGTCAGCTACAATTCATCCATTATATAATGTTTTACAAACTATTTGTCACTAAGTACTTAACAGCTTATCTCTCAGAAGGAGTTGATAAACAATAAGGATGGTGATGAATTCTTTTGAAAAAACAGGCTGTTTGAATACATTCCCATCTAGGGTGTCCCTGCATTTTGCCTGCTGCTTCCAGGATTAACCATGACCCTGTACAGAATGTGATTTGAAGTATATATGATGTTGTATAATAATCCATTATTTGCTATTTGAACAAGTTCAGAGACATAAGATCTCTTTGGTTTTTACATATCCTGTTATGCTCTCCTATGGGGTCAGAGCACAGGGTTGGCAATTTCTCTGACATTCCAGAGCAGGTTTTAGGGTTAGAGCTTTGTTGAATGGCCCAGTGATGATGTGGTTCATCTGCGGACAACAGGACTTGAAGCAGTAACTATCTGGACCCAGGTACTCTGCCAGTCCATAGAGCCATGCACCTCATATGCTGTAATCTTATCTAAGGCCAGATGTGAAGAGATGGGACTAGGGAGCACATGCCTTGTTTTCTTTGCAAACACTGTTTCAGGCTGGGGTTTGGATTTCCTATATCCCAGGAGATGTGGTGAGTTGGGGGTAAATATGGGATCATTCCTGTCAGCTGGACCGATTCAGATGTTGGGCAGGTGAACAGGCTGTCACTGGCTTTACGGTCTGCAGCCTTCCACAGGCTCCCTCAGCATAAACTGTTTACTGAGCCGTTCATGGGCTTTAGTGGATCGTCCACAGAGGGACTGGAAGCTATGCTGGTTTGGCATATGGCCTGTTCCTGCCCTGTTCCTCTCCCCACTGTACCAGGAACCCCAGTCCCACCCACCCCTACTGGACTCACCTCAGTCTGAGAAACGTCTGCGTTTAACTTAAAAGAAGCGGCTTTTAAAATGGGCTTGAAGGCATAAATGAGTGGATGGAAGGTGGATATGTGTCTCTGGTTAAACATGAATGCTCCAAATTGTGTAAATAGGGACTCTTGGGAACCGGCGTTGTGGTGTTAAAATATTAGGGAATTTCTAAGGCATTTCTGAAGACCGATGCTGTGTTACAGCTATAGTCTGCTGCTGAAGTGCTCATGCTATAACATCAGGAGCCTGAGGAGGCAATAATGGTCTTGGCATCGACTGCTTAATATTAGGGGTCCAAGGAGGGGCCTGGGGGTGCGATTTCAGCATGAATAAAGTGTCCATCGGCCAGTAAGCACATCACTTTGGGTAAAAGCATGATGCTTATCTGTGTGTGACCACATCTGACGGTGGGTTTGCTCTCCCTGACACACAGGACTGACCTGCACCGAGCAGAACTTCATCACCAAGGCGGGCAGCCAGCAGGCAGCGTCTGAACATGGCCTGATCATCGTGGCACCAGACACCAGCCCGCGTACGTGAGCCACGCCCCCCCATCCGGCACTGTAGGCGTCCCTCCTTCAGACTGACTTGCAGACTCTCAGGTTTCTTGGCTTTTTGATCCCTGCAAATAGACCTGGCATCACCTGGAGCGTGTAAGCTGCACGGTTACCACCTGCTCCAGTGCAACAGGCAGGTGATTTGAGATGAGCAGTAAACATTAGCATCTATTGCCCCGGATTGTCCCTCAATTCACTTTATTCATGCTGAATTGCCACTGACTTTGGAGCAGAACAGTGACCCGCACCTCCTCTCTCCTCCCCACTAACTCCCTCTTATCACTGACTTTGGAGCAGAACAGTGACCCGCACCTCCTTTCTCCTCCCTCTTGGCTTCCCAGGTGGGTGTAACGTCGAGGGGGAAGAGGAGAGCTGGGACTTTGGGACTGGTGCGGGTTTCTATGTCAATGCCACAGAGGACCCCTGGAAGCAGAACTACCGCATGTACTCCTATGTCACGGAGGAGGTACAAGCCCCGCCCCCGGCCATGCACCGGTCCAGCCCGTGGCCCCGCCCCCACTACACCCTTGCATCTAGACCATCAAAAGCATGTCAGCCTGTTGGATTGTTGCTTTGATAGAATCAGATTTGGCAGAAAATAGGGGTAATTTGGCTTTCCTCAGGGAGAACTTGCTAGAATTTATCCTCTGTCTGTCAGTATGGCCCAGCCTGCCGGCCCTGGGGCGAGAGGCAGCTGTGGAGGTCCTTTGTGTTTGGTTCCCTGAGGCCGGCTGTCTGTCTCGGTGGCCTGTCGTTAAGCCCCGATAGCACCGCCTCATTGTTTGGGTGAAGCCTCAGGACGCTGGTATATTGTGCTTCCATTTTCAGATTATCAGGATGTACCTCTAAGCTTGTGTTTCCTTTACTGTCCTTCTGAATGATAAATGATGACAAAGAAGGAAGACTTTGGCCATGGTCCATTCCAGTTGTGGTTTCTATCATCAAGACCGGAGTCCTCCTTTGGCCCTCTGTTTTGACATTACGTTCTCAGATGGGTTAAACACTCCATTGTCTTATAGACAACAAGAGTCTAACAGAAGAACACTTTCAGGGCACTCTCTAAGGCAAGATTTTTAGTAAATATAAAAAACAAAAATATACATAACTTATACTACTCATTTTCTCAATTCTGGTAGAGTCATACCTACTTTTATCTGGCCATTACAGTGGCCCGGCCAGCTACCTCTCCACCCCACAGGCCTGAGTCACCTTCCAGATTATAATGGCAAAAACAAACCCAGCCGGGGTCAGTGCTGTTCTCTTTCAGTGTAATAGTTGGAAAACTCTATCAGTGTTGTGTGTAACTAAGTCTGGGGTCGTCCTGGGTTGTGTTATAAGTGCAGTGTGAGCTGTTTTTCTTTGAACCTGATTACGGCTGAGGTTACGGTTAATGATCTGCGGGTGACTGACTGGGAGCCGCGTCACTCAGCAGGCAGGCGAGCTGAAGCACCGTGGTGACTTGTCACCTTGCTGATAAACACGCTGCGATCAGTAACACGGGCCTCTAAATGCAGCTGTGCTTAATCCCCAGCAGGGGGAGATAGAGTGGAAGAATGGTGTGAGTGGCATTCGTAAAGTAGATCGCAAAGTGATTTATAGAAGTCAGCTCTATTTAACTTTATTTGTACCCCAGCCTTGATAAATACTATTTGCTTATTGGTCCAGAGATGTCACATGGGTGTTGATTATTCTCGTGTAACTGCACAGGTACTGTAGTTCTGGCAGCCTAATGACAGTCCTGCATTAATGCATTTAAATGTTTTTGTTAAACATGTTAATATACATCAGGCCACATTATGCCAAGCTGTTGTTGATTATTTTCGTGTTTTATCCCTTACATAAACTATATTAAAAGGTTACCTGTTGAAAAATGTAAACACAGTTGGTTGGGTGAGCCTCCCACCGTCCTGTTCTCTCTCTCTCCACCGCTCAGCTGCCCCGTCTAATCAGCGCCCTCTTCCCAGCTGACCCCGAGAAGATGTCCATCTCGGGTCACTCTATGGGTGGCCACGGTGCCCTCATATGCGCCTTGAACAACCCAGGGAAGTACAAGGCAAGTTTTCTGCATTTCACCGCTTACATCTGTAAATGAGCGTAACAGACCTGTCTTCAGTGGTGATGAGTGGCCCTCTTCTGTGAATGCCCTATTTTGTTAGGCTGACTCGCAGTCCTCGCCGTGGGGGGCTAGCCGCTCTTAACCCTCGTCCTGCCTCCCTGTCTAGGCTGTGTCCGCATTCGCCCCCATCTGTAACCCCATGCAGTGTGCCTGGGGGCAGAAGGCCTTCGCCGGATACCTGGGCCCCGACAAGTCGAAATGGGAGGTAGGCCTTGCGGCCGCCTGGACCTGCTGTAGCTCTCTGTGGCTGGGAAAGGGCCCTCCACAGTTTGTTATGCTTCAGATGTTTCTTCCAGGGCCTGAAGCATGTGGGATCCCTGGTCCCACTAAGCAGGGATTATCGGGAGATTATAGGGCGTCTGTAACCAACGAGCCGTTTAATAGGAATGAAATCATCCCGTCGATTCAAACAGCAGACAAAGGGCTCCGCAGGATTAAAAGCGGAAGTGGAAACCATAATTAAGGAAACACTTTTTAATTGGCACCCGCTTTATATTCTATGTATTGGCCGTGATGACATTCAGAAATTCACTGAAGTGCAGTTTAAAACCCTGTTATGCTTTATAATACGCTTGCAGCTAGATCTCCAGTGTTGAATTTACCGATTGCTTCCAGTTAACTCATTAATCATTTATCTGAGGTTTTGGCAGATGCTCGACAGAACTGTTTGTTATATAGTGTTTGTTAGAAGTCTGAAACACTCAAACTCAGTGAGGATACAGCTGAACTGTTTTTGCACTTTTTATACCTCATCCTAAAGTGAGTTGTCATTTTGAAGGTGGTTAAATATTTAATGGTTATTTTATTGCCAACAGCCCTCAGCCAAATAACTCACTGTTCAGTTTAATATAATTTATGCCAAAATCTGCTGGAGGGACAGAGATAAGCCAGATCAAAGAGCAGAAATGCACCTCGGTTTAAAGACCTTTTGCCTGTGATGATTGATTAGATAAATTTAAATTAAAGTTTTAGACTTTAAAGTATGCAGTATTTTGTAACACCTCATGTGGTCTGATCAATTAAGATCGTTTCAGGAGTGAAAACCTCTAAATAAGGGACTGTGGCTGTTTCTGTTCCAGACTTATGATGCCACGGCGCTGGTGGGGTCCTACAGTGGGCCCCAGCTGGACATCCTGATCGACCAGGGTCGTGATGATCAGTTCCTCTCAGCTGGCCAGCTGCTCCCAGACAACCTCATTGCAGCCTGCACCGAAAAGAAGATCCCCGTGGTGTTTCGGTTGCAGCAGGTAAGTGGTGCCATCTGGTGGCAGAAAGGGGAAAAAAACTATTTCATTTATTTTAGACCGTGCATTCAGAAAGTTTTCAGTCCTTCACTTTTAGCAAATTTTGTGTTGCATCCTTGTGCTAAAATCATTTTCATTCATTTTTTTCTCATAAATCTACATACAATTCTTGGTTATGACAATGCAAAAATAAGACTTTTTCCAGATATATTAACAATAAAATGAAACATCACACTGACATAAGTATTCAGACCCTTAAGTCAACACTTAGCTGAAACCCCCTTTGCAGTGATTACAGCCTTAAATCTTCTTGGGTACGACATGACAAGCTTTGCACACCTGGATTTGGGGATTTTCTGCTATTCTCCTCTGCAGATCCTCTCCAGCTCTGTCATGTTGGAGGGAGTCTGTCAGTGGACCACTCGTTTCAGGTCTCTCCATAGATATTAGATTGGGTTCAAGTCCAGACTCTGCTGGGCCACTCACACTCCTGTCTCTGCAGGCGATTCCTTCAACCCCTTCACTTGTTTTTTGCTCTGATATACCCTGTTAGCTGTGGCACCATTATATAGACAGTTCTGTGCCTTTGCAAATCAAATCCAATCCAATCAACTGAATTAACCATAAGTGGTCTCCAAAAAAATTGCAGAAACATCTTACAATGATCATTAGAAGTGGGTCAAAGTATCACACCAAAGGATCTGAATACTTACGGTATGTCAATGTGATGTCCCAATATTTTATTTTTAGTAAAGAAAAAAAAATTCTGAAATTTTGTTTTGACTTTGTCATTAATGCGGTATTGGGTGTAGATTTATTAGGGGAAAATGAATTTTAATTATTTTAGCATGAGGCTGCAACATGGGCTGTAATACTAGCAAATTCCAGTATTGTGCAAGTAAACGATCAGATAAATGTATGCAGTATGTCAGGCACAGTATTTATTATAAATGTGTGAATGTATCTGTTTGGTGAAACTGTTTCTGAGAAAGTCAGCTGCATTAAATGTGAGGTACAGGTTTAAATTGGTATTTCAGCTGTGTGACAGTATATTGAGATTTACAAACTGAGTTGTGACATCACTTGGTCTTCCTTCCACGCTCTGTTCTGTTCTCAAATTTATTTTGTGTTGTTTTCTTTCCTTCTCCAGGGCTATGACCACAGTTATTTCTTTGTTTTCTCCTTCATCAATGACCACATCAAACACCACGCCAAGTACTTGAACGCTTGAGGTGATGACCTTGCGATCACAAGCCGGATGTCCGCAGTACCTTTTCACGAGGCCCCGCCTACCCAGTGTCCAGCGCTCACCCATCTCACTCCAGCTGCAGTGTTAGCGGTGTTGATGGGGTAGTGTGAACTGCTGACTGGTGTGTGCCAGTCCTGGTTGATGTTCTTTTTGCATTTTCCAAAAATAAAAGGTCAGCGATTGGTTAACAGCATCTGCTTCCATCTCGCCCATAAATCTGAGGCCTGTCCTAGGAAACATTTTTTCTGTATAGGCAGGATGGGATACCAGTTCATTGCTGAGCACTGACACTTTGGAAAATCAAGTATGTGGATGGTTGGCAGTTGGCAGGGGCCTTGGTGGACCGATCCACTGGCTCCAGGCACATGGAACATAACCCCTCTGGTGGGAACGAAGCCTGATATTAGGTATGGCCAGACTCAGACCAAACAGCTCAGCTTGGGCTCTGGAACCAAATTCTTAGAGGGAAGCTCACCTATGAGCTTCCTTGGCAGGGTGCCAATCAATCAGATGTCAGTCCCACCTCCTCTACAAATTGATTGGTTATCTCTCTGAATCAATCATTTTTCATTCTGCCCTCAGAACATTTTTGTGTAAGTAAAACTCTCCAAAGTCTGCTAAGGGATGCCTGAGCACTAGTGTAATCGGGGACAGTCACTCCTGCTGCCCTGTCAGTAGTCAGTGGGATTTTTAAATATAGTCTGTCTGATTTTTTACATATTCATAAAGTATGCATCGTATGCATCCTTGTTTCCTGATCTAAAGATCACAGTGGTCATGTTTCTGAACTGTTAAGGATTTGTGGGAAATTGGAAGCGAAGTGAAAATATGCAAGGCAGTTGTTAAAAAAAATTAGGCTGAAACCTGAGTAACTGCTTCCGAAAATTGCCAGGCACAGTTGCAGATACTTAGACACAAAGGAATGATTTGGTGTTATACCCCATTGCCTGGTGCTAACCAAAATGCTGATCCTCAATTCTCATATTTCTGAGCTGAATTCCCCTTTACAGGTCAACAGTGTTCACAGAAAGCCTTCAGCAGGGACTAAACTGGGGTGACTGTGGTCTCAAGCTCATTTCCTCAACTCTAGCCACTGCGGTGCTGACAGGCTGTCTGCTAAGTAATAAAATAGCATCAGTCAAACACACAGCTCTTTAAACAAGGGTTTATTGTTAAAGTAATATTTGAAGTATGTACATTATTTACAGCAACCAGCAATTAAGGTGACAGTTTGGATATGTCTGTGTCATTATCTAACGTTTGTACATCATATAACTTTAGAAATGCCACATGAATGTATAATAAAGTATTAAGTACTTCATTTTTCAATATTGAAAAACATAAATCTTTAGTTTAAAAATAAGTAGAATTAAAGCCATTATAATCCAGTTTTGTAGAAAGTAGGAAACATCTGCTGTAGATGTGACAGAATACAGCTCGAGATAAATATGCAATGTGACATTTGTGTATGATCTGTGTTGACAAACCTGTTAAATTCTGTAGATAATGCAAAACCAGTATCACTGACCACCACCTTACTCGTTTCATGAGAAACATCAGAACAGCAGCTGATGGCGAGTAAATACGCGTAGATGTGAATGTGCCCTGTGGTTAACAGTCCTCTTTCGCTTTGCCACACTTTATTTTATTAGGTCTGCAGCAATAATTTAGTCATTTTGCTTCAGAATTCTTCATCTTATTATTTTGAAAGACTACAGCTGACCAGCTGCGTTGGCATGAGGTCTAATGGGACAGTGTGCTGCCAGCACACCATGGTGCTGCTACAGTACAGTTGCAATATTCTTCAATTAAAAACAATCTATTTGAATTTTAAAGCAAGCGTCTGCATTGAACAAAATGCAATCTATAAACACAACTTCCATTGTATGAGAATTTTCACGTTTTTGACCTGCCAAAATGTTTAAGTAAAAATGTACAAGATGAAATCATAAAATGCCCTTGAATACTCTCCTCTCCTTCAGCTGCACATAAACTCTAACTGAATATCGATGATTAGTTGGTGTTACAAACACGGCAACCACACAGTCATAAATGCTCCATCCATGCTCTAACCTCTTATAGTGTTACATGGTCATGATTATTCCCCGGAGCATCAGTCGGCGCTTATTCAAAACACGGCTAAATTTCCGAGAGGGAGCTGGTTAACAATGTAAACAAGCAAAATATAGGAAGTTCGTCTTAGGAGAAATTTCCATGGCAGCCCGGTAAAAATCACTGCATCTGCCTGAAATGAATACTTTCATGTCTCCTTTGTTATTAAGGTGTTTAGGCTTCCTGTAACATACGCAGAAACCCCAGTCCCCTAAGTGCAGTGGTCACAATTAATTTAGCCTGAACCATGCATCCTATCAATTTAAAACATAGATAAATCAGATACATTTTCTCTAAGTAGTTTGTAAAACAGAACATCTTCCTGCAATGAGGATGGCCTCCACATCAGTCTTCATGAGCCACTGGATGTTTCAAGACAATACCTAAACTGAATAGCTGTTCATAAGGATCTTTATCAAGCTACATGGCCGTCAGCCTTGATATCCAGAAATAGATGTGATTTCCCAAAGTGTCGTAATTATAAACATACAATATTTACATTTAATCTCCCTTTGGAAAGACAAAACATACTGATGCTCATATGTTTATGTATATTTGCCTCAATCCCATTTATATAGTGTCTCCTAGTTCAAGCATTAAACATCCCTTCATAATTCCCGACATTTCCCACCAATAACAAGCATCCCACGTTAGGGATATTGATTTAAGGGAGGCAGATGAGGGGCATCTGGGAGGGTGAGGGTGCCGGCCAGTGCTTGGCTGGTATTACTGTAGTACTATATATTGCCGACTGGGGGTGTGGGTGTAAAATGTGAGGCAAGGTTGCAGCAGTAAAACTTCTAGCCGGCTAATTTTCCACAACTGAATAGCAAAACGACAGATTTCCGGGACACTGCACACCATCTGCGGCTGTCGGAGCTGCTGTCGATTTGCGGGAGACTCCCAGAACTTCTGGGAGAGGTGGGATGTCTGCAATATAGACTTAAAACTAATGAAATACCAAGTTGCTGACCTGATCCATTAATCTATAGCACAATTGCCTATAGCTGACAGCTACGGTGTTACTGACACTAATGGAATGAACAGCTGTGCAGGCTCTGCACACTAGTGTAACGTTCTACACCTTCCCCGGCGACTTACACAGACCATCAGCACATCGTGGATCCATGTCACTCTTACAGTACGCATCCTAATAATCATATTAGGCACAAAAGTATTTGGTGTGATTTTTAAAAGTAAGAGTTTTTTGCTATTTGATTTTTTTTGTTTCCTATGGATATCAAAAGACAGCTTAGTTTTGTCTGCTAACATCAGACAACCTTCTTGCTTAGTCGCATAATGAATGCGGGTTCTTACACAGTAAACCTTTCCCATCCCTGTCACACACACACACACACACACACACACACAGACAGACAGTCTCTCAGTTTTTTCACAGTGGGAGTAAATTTCTACCTTTTTGCCCAAGCAGTGGCAGATTCTGATGTCATCTTTCAATGAACCACCTCTGGAGAGAGTGGCCTCTGTTCCAACAATGACTTTAATTAAACAGTACAAAACAGTTTAATGGGAGCTGAAGCACATCAAATGTCCAGCAGAACTTACGGATTGGCACTACAACAGCTCCACTGCTGGACTGTACGCTGGGAAGCACGTCTGAAACACAAAACACTTATGTGCAGTGAAGGCCAGGCAATGGTCTGCCTCGCTAATGTCCTTCCTGCGGACCAATGACATGGGGTGGTCATGTGGTGTTCCAACATCATTCAGTGCAGGATCATCCAAATGCTCTGTGTCCTGTTAGACCCTCTTGGGGAAAACTACAAAAATTCTCTAACTCTCTCAAACTCATTCACTCACACAGACACATTGACCAAAGCAGGTGAAGAACTCCTTCCCCACAGTGGATCCACAGCGACCTCAGAGAGACACGCCCCCTGATTTACACGCAACCTTCCTCACAAGCTGCGGCAATGCTATCAGGTCGCCTGGACCTCTGGGCAGTGAGTCGGTGACAAAGCTCATACATAGACTGGGCCTAAACCAGCCTCCTACCAGAATGCACAGAACAGAGTAATCTGACCTACACCCAGAATCATATATTAAATATTAAAATATATAGCTTGGATACACTGCAAATTATACATCCCTCACCCAACTGGATGACTCTTTAATAAATAAATATAAATATGAAGGCACCAACTGGCGTCCTGGTTTCTAAGCCCTAAAACGAAAGATCAGAGTTGTGAGAGACTCTGTCGCTCTTTACTTTGGTGACAGTATCCCTGAACTGAACACAGGAAGTCCCGCTCGGGACGGGGGGGCGTGCACTGAGTGGGGCGTCCCGGCAGTGTGGAGGCGGCGTGGACCCCCAAGCTCATTTGGGTGGGTGGCATTTTTCCCCTGTATGTCTGTCCTCGTCTTCATGCCAGCGGCCGGGCGTGGCGCCCGTCGTGCCGCCCCCCAAAGCCTCACCCCGCCGCGCTCACGTAAACGAGGCCTGCTTGCTGGCCGCTTCCTCCACCAGCGCCTGTACGGTGGCGCCGACCTTCATCAGGCCCTTCTCCTCAAGTATGTGGTGAGGGAGGCACAGCTTCTCCTGTGACAGACAGCGGAAGAAAGGAGGGAGCGAGGAGGAGAGAGGACGAAGGAGAGGGAGGAAAAGCAGGCGGTGCGAAAAAGAGACAAAGTCAATATGGTCTGACTGTCCAGGAAGGGAACTGAGAGCATTAACAAAAGAGCCATACGTGTTTGTGTCCCCGTCACATGTGTTTGTGTCCCCGTCACATGTGTACGTGTCCCTCTCATGGGTATTCCTTTCACGTGTGCTAGGGTGATGTGGTGTGGCACAGTGTTTGCACAGATATTTACACTTACATATGTGAGAGACACCAAGAGGACAAACACAAGAAATGTATCCACATCGTTTAAAAAAACTGATAAATAAATACAATTTAATTATTATTTTAATGAATAAATATGAATATGAAGGCAGCACCTGACATCCAGGTTCTAAGCCCTAAAACGAAAGCTCAGAGTTGTGAGAGACTCTGTCGCTCTTTACTTTGGTGACAGTATCCCTGGACTGAACACAGGAAGTCCCACTCGGGGACAGGGGGGCGTGCACTGAGTGGGGCGTCCCGGCAGTGTGGAGGCGGCGTGGACCCCCAACCTCACTTGGGTGGGTGGCATTTTTCCCCCGTATGTCTGTCCTCGTCTTTATGCCGTCGGCCGGGCGTGGCGCCCATCCCATCATAATAAATAAAAGTCCAGGAGATATGACAGCAGTAGCTTATGTGACTGACAGAGGCTGCACAACATATAAACTCCTTTGTTTTTGGTCTGCTAAAGCCTGAGAGCCATGATGTAACAGCATTGTGAATCTCATCTGGTATCTACTGTATCTTTCACATGCTGAACCACGGCAGTCATGTCCCCAGCATGAGGTGGGAGTCAGATCCAGCCCTCACCGCACGGACTGTCCACATCACAGCATTTCATGCTCCAGGTACAAATACTTACACTGTCACTCTTGTAAAAAATGCTGCAGTTTCATCACATTCCTTTTTTTCTTAAGAGAGACCATCTGTTCTTTTTTCAAGAGATATAATTTGAGACAATGTACAGTCGAGGTGAAAAACCTGTACCACTGTCTCCTTATTGCCCCCCCTCCCCAGGAGCTCACCGCCTGACACAGAGCAGTAAAGTAATCCAAACTATACATTTATTACCTGTGCAATATACAGTACCGTATAGGTCATAAAAATACAAGCATCACAAAAGCATCCACATCAATGCTGAGTGAATTAAAGCCTTGGAAGCAGCAAATGAGCCCAAAATAAACACTGTACTGGTTGGCATGGCAACAGCGGAATATCTAAAAGCCTGTGGAACGTAAGGAAAAATCAGGGCGAATCAGAAAGCAGGGTGATCTGTAGTGTTTATGAGCCACTAGGAGGAGCTGATTAGGGAACAGTCATCTCTGTCTGAGGACAGCACTTTATTGCTGCATTATAATCAAAAAGCATAGCAATAAAGATAAAGGAAGGGCAAAAATCGCTCAATTAACAGGGACACAGATCTGGCAGCTTACAGGTACTGGATATACATTCTGAACCATAAAGCCCTTTTGATTTGATGCTTTGTAAGCCGTTCAGATAGCGGTCATCTGTTGTGTGTGTGCAGGGAGAAAAAAAACAACTTTTACACAACAGTCTGGCAGTTTACTGAGCTCAGAAAACAACACTGACAGCTGCTTATAAAAGCCTCACATTAGTGCAGGATTATGGGTATTAAGTCTGAACAGAAGCTAATATCATTGTTATCACAGTTCGGTGTGAGAATGTGTCATACAACACAATTCAACTCCTCTACTCAATGTTCTCTGTATGAAATGAACGAAAAAAAACATGAGTCTTTCATGTTATTCATCATCTGGGAGATGATCCCCATTGAGGCCTCTCAAAGAACATGTGGAAACATCAGGGATGTGTTTGTCACAGAAATCTGGATAAATGTTGGCAGAGTCAGAGGCCCTGAAATATTATTTCAGCCCGGGAACATTATCTTCAAATCTCTGGAGGGATTGTCAGTGTTGCAAGTAGTGAGTCTTCTGATGTGTACCTGGACTTCATGGCAAAACAAGGTACCGTCATATACCCGGAGGGTTTAGCAATATCGAGAGTGACATTTTGGTCTTGGGTGACAAAGCAATAAGACAACAGAGCATGTAGTTCCTGTAGCTGAGCCTGCATGAAGCTTTCCCCAGGGCCTTTGGGAGTATAACAAGTGGAGCCATTATGTGACTCTGCAGCTTAGCAAGGAGGCTACAGGGGTCCTCAGGGCTACTGTACTGGTCCAAGCTGCTAACGGGTCTCTCAATGAAAATAAGTAAGCAGAACTACTTGGCTTTCAAGTTTCAAAGCCTGTGTTGCATTTGCGACGGTCCGAAGCAATGTGTCTCAGTCCGCTGCTCAGGGACTGTGTGGTAGGGGGCTGAGAGGGAGCAGAAACGTGGACCATCTGCGGGTCCCTGAGCGCTGCATTGAGAAAGCTAAAGCAAGGCTGAGCCCCGCCAGCTGGACTAAGGCTATTTCAGCGTCACTCTTCCATGTGACGAGATGAGACAGTCAACTCTGTCCACTTGTGTGTGCCTACTCCCAACTCTCTGTCCCATATTGCTATCATGTATGTATGTCCTCCTGGGTGTGTGTGTGTGTGTGTGTGTGTATATATGCACTGTGGGACTTTCTCCAACCTTAGACAAAACCCCCATACCAGTTTCTGGCTGTGGTTTTGCCTTAAAATTGCACAAATCTTTTGAGAGTGCTACCTAAATCTTATCCTCTGTGCGGGGAACTTAAAAGGATGCTACCAATGAGAGAAAATGAGGAAGAGAAAGAGGGAAGAAGAGGCGGAGAGGTGGCATCTGCATGCAGGCCGAGAGTTAAGGTCATGTTATTTCAGCTCACTCCAGTTGTACGCCACAAAGAGCAGGACCAGACAGAACACGTGCAATAGGCTGGAGCTGATCCAGTCCCAGATGCGCCAGCCAGTGGGTGGAGCCTGAGGGGCGGGGCTTGCTGGCGCGTCCACACCCACAGGCTCGCCCTCACTCTTGCTCTCTTTGTCAGTGTCGAGAGCCACCACGGCGCGGACTGTTTTCCGGACGGGCCGCACGTCCCCTTGCAGAATGTCGTACGCGGAGCAGAGGGCAGACTGTGGCCCGGGACACAGGATGAGGAAGAGAGGAAGAGGATGGAGACGCAGGATGGAAAGGAAGAGGAGAACGAAGGGATGAAGGAGGAATTAGAGGAAGGGAATCCACCAGGGAGCAAAGAAACACCAGGCAGAAGATTAAACAGTCACAAAAGTTCAGAAGGTTTAAAAGTATCTGTGCGTACGTCGGCGGGGGGGGGGGGGGGGGGGCAGGGTGACCAGCAGCGCCCCCTGCGGCTTTGGGAAAGAGACCCAGCGGCTCAGCGAGGGGGTCAAAGAGGCAGCTGGTTGGCTCACAGGACCTGCCTCTCCCCTGCAGGACTCACACCCTTCACAGGGGGGGTGTCCCTGCAGGACTCACACCCTTCACACGGGGGGTGTCCGTCTCCTTTCACAAAGCGTGGCTGGGCGCTTTGGGTCAGGCGGCGAAGCTGCGATGTTCGGTGGGCGGCTCTCAGACAGGCGTGACGCGGGCATGAAGGCAGCAATGGGCAGAAGGCTGGAATGTCATAGGCCATGTGGTTGCCATAGTAACCTAACAGCCAGTCAGGTGGGGGGCACTGCTGCTTATATATGCTGGTCCATGTAGAATGTGCTTAGCACCCCAACATCCCCCCCCTTCCCCAAATTAAACCCTCTTCCCATGTCCACATACCGTGTAAGCAATTAACAAGCAATTATCTCAGCACAACACAAATGGGCCAATGCAGTAACTACAGTACAGAATTTCAATTCTACACAAACTAGTTTCAGTAGATACTAACATGCATAACAAGAGACTTCATACGTATAGTTACTGTTACAGGTCTGTGATGCACATTACTATATCACACTGAGAAACGTGTCTTGTGCTTCTCACACACACACACACAGAATTATATCCATAACAAAATACTATTATAGTTACTCAACATTTCAACCAACTAAACTACTTGGACCAATGCTGAAATATTCTACTTATCTACTGTAGTCTTCTGCTTGTTACACAAATCTGATTAACCAGTAACACCAGTTAAGCAAACCAAAACACCAACGGGGGGCTTAAGTCTGTGAGTGTTTAAGGGGGCATTTCTGTCCCTGAGAGCCAGCAGCAGATACTGATGTGAGCGGGATTTGGCCCTGCTCCAGAAAAGCTCCCCCACCGGGGGTCTGGGGGCCGGGGGCACTTTCCCATCATAAAACTCTATTTCCTCTGTTCGCCTGCCCCTGTCGTAAGGGAAGAGCCCCCTTGCAGCCCTACATGCAGCAACAAAGCCACACTGGTCCCAGTAGGCATTTCTGAGACTCTGGGACCTTCGGCTTCTTGCTCACGAAAACGCCCCTCCGTAACAAATCTCCCCAGTACTGCAAATTCAAAGCCCCTAATCTCACACTCATCTTTAACAACATTACAAAACATAGAGCGGCTCGCCAGTGACAGTGCCACATGGTCAGACATCAGAAAGCCACAGGTTCACCTCACACAATCTCAGCTTACAGAGACTCGCTTCTCCAACACGGCGGCCTACGGCGCAGATGAGCGACAGGCATGTAGGTGATGCAAATGTGACTCAGCCACATGGAGGCGATGCACAGGGAGCTGACAGCATGGAGGCCCCATGGCAGGGCTGCGGAAGGCACCCAAGTCACAATGGGATGGGATGGGGGGGCTTCCCACGGGGCAGAGCTACTGGATGCGGTGGTGGTGGGGGGGGTCAACCTTTGAGAAGCCCTATTTTATTTAGTCACTGATTTTGTGGAGACTGAATGCCATTTGTATAAACACTAAAACCAAATCTCAAATCTAATGTTAGGGTTACAATCAGTCTCAGACATAATTTGCTTGGTGCCCCCTCTGGGAGCCGGCACCCACCTCAGGCACCCCCAGCTTGCGGCAGGCGTCCAGGAAGTTCTCTACGTTTCGCCGGCACTTGGCCATACTCAGCTTAGGCTGCCGGGGGGCGGCGGGCAGGGAGAAGAGAGAAGAGAAAACAATGTGTAAGGTTCTCATTGCTTCACCTTAACACATCAGTCATTTTCATAATGCTACCCGAAATGAATGAACAGTGGGGGCGATGGCCAAAGACCTAAAAGGGAAATGCAGGGCTTCCTAAACCAGTAGTTACAACAGAAATAGTGAAGAGCCTGAAAACCCTCTGCCCCCTCCCCCCCCCCACCACACACACACCACAGCAGGTGAGGGCACATGGATGCTGGCGACGGCACGGGGGCGGATGTGGTTGACCAGGTGACACAGGACCACCCCGTCCATGAGAGACGAGCCAAGGTCTTCGGGCAGTGACATCTTCAGCCTGCTCTCAATATTCTAAGAACAAACACACATACACTACCAGTCAGAAGTTTTTAAACACACTGAGATTTTCTACACTTGCATATTACCAATATTACTACACTTAACATTTACTAAAAATACTCAATATTCTTTGCTAACAAATACGTTTACAGTATGTTCACCATTTGAGTATGTTTATTAGCAAAAAAGCTTCCCTTCAAAAGTAACCTCCTCTAGCAGTTATAACAGCAGAAAAAAATTGAGGTATTCTTTCCACAAGGGACATTAGATACTGCTGTGTCTCGTGGGATGAAACAATTAACTAGTGCATTTAAAGTCAAAGGACAGCCTAGGATTTGACTGCGCCATCAGCACACAACCAGTTAATAGGATGTCAGACATGCACTGTTACTTACTCCTTCTATGTTATAAAGGAAACTTGTATTATTTGACTTATATTTTCATTTATAGTTGTTCACTTAACTATCCAGTGCTTAAGAAAAATAAATAATCTGCAGATTATGAAATAATGGAAAAGTGGTAAAAATCTGCGGTGTATCAGCAATGAAAGAGTCAGTTATTCAAAACACACTGGAGGGGATGTAAGCTAGTGAGAGCGAGCGGTTTCCCAGAATACCCTGCGGTTTCCCAGAATGCCCTGTACCGTACCTCTCTCAGCTGCTCCGTCAGCTCCATCTCCTCTCGCAGCTGCTCCATCTTACGGCGGATGGTGAACTGAGGGTCCAGCGTCTCCAGACTCTTTGAATTCCGCATAAACACTGAGAAGGGGTCGGGGAAAAAAGTGGGCTTGCAGTAACCTCCAGAACACAGGGGACAGGGACATGCGAGCACCCCGTCCCCCACCCCCACCCATGGGAGACACGACCAGCCTGAAGCTCCGAGGCCCCGTCTCTGTGCGACTTGGCTCAATCTGATAACTTCATGTTTGGCTCATACGCCAGCAGCAGACGTAAGGAGAGCCCAGCGCATTATTTATGGAGCTGTTTAGCAGACACATGTATCTGAGGGTGGACACCGCACAACAGCATCAAAACGACAGCCGGGTGCTTTTACACTTAACTGCAACCCTTTGTCCCTGCGGTCTATATATAGCCAAAGTATTTGAACACGACCCCCATAAAACATTCCACCTCTCCAGAATAAAAATGCAGTGTTTCCTTTCCCCTCCTCATGACTGTGAAAAGGCTTGGCGTCTCTTTTAAAACACAACTTTATTCCAACAAATGACTATGTAGCAGCCACTACTGAATTCCTTAAATACATTACGTCGTGTAAGATAATCCAGTCAAAGGGCCACTTTTACCTACGCTTATTCACTCCCTGACCACTTGGGGGAGCCAAGATACATCGAATCAAATTATATCATCAATAAAGTGATGTCTAGTTTGGCACTGGAGAAGAAAAATGTGCCATGTCCAAAAATCACTGGATAAAATCACTGCAGGAAGTACTTAAACTGCACGTCACTTAAAGTGGCTGCAAAGTAAAAGTAAAACTAGAGCAGATGTGACAGGAATGGCTTCTCCCCCAGTAACCTCCGCAGAAGATCGACGTCGGACAAGCCGGGGCTTGATATTCAGCGAGGGGGCAGACACAGCCCTGGCTTCCAAGCGGCGGCAGGGAGCGATTATGATTCTTTTCAAGTACCTGATTCTCCTGAGTTCTAAAAGTTATTCAGATTCGGTCACTTCCAGCACACTTGGCTGGTATAGAGCCGGGGTGGGGGTCTCCTAGACTGGGTCATAGGGTTAGAGGACAGCCTGCCAACCAGCCTGACTGCAGGGAAGTCATTTACCATAAACACTGTATATTTATCAATTATATGTTATATTTAATTAAATACTGCACATTTCTTATATTTACCATAGGAATTAGAACATAGCACCAGCGGGAAGGAAAAGAAGGTGGATCTCAGTCCTGCACATCAACAATCTTATTTTGCTACCTAACTGAACGAACCGGTAAACAGTGAACAAAATCATTTCATTCACTTGAAGGATTCCTTCAAGGAGAATGGATCGTCCATGAATGACACGACTCCACAGGCGGACACTCGGAGCTCCCTAAAGTGACAGCGCGGTCTCAGACATTAAACAAGCAGCTGGCGAATTCTACCGGAAAAGAAAATGAAAGTTTATCGTTTGTGACATTGAGCTTTAGCTTTAAAATAGCCCTCAAGCTGAAGGCGGCCATGACGGCGGTGAAACGGGTTCCTGCAGCCACCGGTCCGAGTGCAGTGAACAAACTCTCACTGCATCCACAGGCATCCTGCTGCAGCTCCCTCTCCCATTAAGGGGCAAATGTCCTGCAGCACCCCAAGGCATATTATGTTGCCCCCCATCCCAAAAAAAAAAAAAAAATCACAGCTATAAACTTTTCTGAAAAGGGCGTGAGGAAATTGTAAAATTCTCAGATTACATCTGATACATCTGGAATTGTAAATTATTCACAGACATTGCAAACAGTGCAGTGGCAGTTATTTTTGTTAGCCTAAGTATTTCTCTCTGAGATTGAGCAGCAATGTCTTAATAAATGATCCAAACCAAGTTATTTTTGACTTGTTTTTGTGTGGGAGGAGAAGCTCATCCACAATCCCAGAATGTCCTTCTCTTCCACAAACTGGGTAATTCCAGTATAATGTCCTTTAATTAACACCTCTGGGGTGGAGCTTGACCCACCACCCTTGCAGACTATCCCAAACGAGACATCTGGAAGCCCCCCACAATCCAAATTACCCCCCCCCCCCACTTTCTCCCAGAACAACAGCATTGACCAGAGAACCACACAGCACTGAGCTGCTCGTAGTGACCTTTGACCCCAAGCAAATTACATGTTTAGCTCAAGGCTTTCCATAAAAAAGCCCAACATACTGTAAGTGCTGCGTCAGGCTATGATACTGGGTAACACACAATACACTGCAGAGGTTTAAAGACTGACAAATGTGGCTGTTTAATTAGAGGGTATTAGGGCCTTACCATTTAAATGAGGACAAAAACATCAACTGAAGCTACCCAGGGAAGCAGAGGGCAGGAAGAAACACACAAACAGCTACAATTACTGTTAAATCAGCAAGCTAGGCATTACGCATGGAATCGTGAGCAAGTATAAATAAGCCATTCCATTGTTTCCAGTGTAGCAGAGTAAAGAAATAGAAGCCAATGAAAAAGACCCAGTCGACCCCCCAAGCTGGAACTGGGGCCTGTGTACGCATCCATAGTCGGCCGGCAGAATGCTCGAGTCATTATTCAGTCAGACCCAGGTGATTCACATCTATGCTATGACTGTATACGTGTCATGGGGTGAACAGATGTACGAGTTGTGTGTCATTGTCTGAATTCCGGTTGGATTCAAAAATTTAGGGTGTGGACCAATGTGAAGATATCAGAGGACATTAAGGAGCTATGGGTGTAAAATCATAATGCTTCTGCAGTCTTTTCATGAAGATATCAGCAGTGGTGGATCAGCCAAGTGTTTTATATAGAGTGAGGTGCCAATCGACCCAGCTGTACCAGACAGATGTGCATTACCTCACAAACGATCACCATGGAGACAGTGAGAGAGTGGCCTGCCAGTCACTGATAGTGGGGCACAGTGACAGGGCTGCACACCATTCTGAAAGCTAGCATGATCCCAGGCACCGGCATCTGGGGACATTAACACTGTCCTGTGCAAACTCCACACAAAAAGCATGACTCAGGACAATAGTGAGTATCTGACCCTGAATAATGCAGAGTATAAAACTGAGAAACTAGGCCACCCTGAGCTCCTGAAGGGTTTCGCACTCATGGGTCCAAGCAGGAATACCAGAAAGGACAGAACAGAGGAGAATAAGAGGCCATGCTGAAGCATGACTAGATGCTGTCAGCAATTGGAGATAAGCCCCGTTTGCTGAGGCTGACATCATTGTACAGCGCTCTCCGATGGCATCTTAACGTGCACAACACGAGTCACGCATTACACCATTCAGCGAAGCCAACAGACTCGAGCAAAGCTAAGAACAGGCTTCCCTTTGTCAGAGGCTGGTTCTACGCTATCAGACAGGACAATGGAGGCAGAGGGGAAGCTCTAGCAGCTTGACACTCAGATTCACTCTCCCTCAATTCTTAGGCACTTTGGAGAGGCCAGTATTACGACAGAACCATAATACCTGGAATAAATCCATGATCAGAAACTCAAAGACCTGAGTTACTCTGGTGCTCTACTAAAAACACATTTCCCAAGACATACCAGGGCATTATCAAGATTATTAGAGTTTAAAGACAAAATTTCACACTAAAGCCAGACCGACAGAAATAAGCACCATTTCATATTTCTGATCAGGCACACCATGGACAGCCTTTCTGAGAGGCCCCTGGAGAAGCACTATGGGACCTGTGATGGTACAGGAGAAGAATGAAAAATAGCACGAATGCAGAGAAGCAGAGTGAAAAAGGAGGGCAGCCTCCTGCAGGGGGCGCCCCTGAGGACCGATAAAGAGAACACAGCAGAATGCCGTTATTGTCACTGTACCAGAGACAAGTCATTTCAGTTTTCACATATACCATGTTGCTCTCCTATGAGACAAACACTCACAGTTAGCAGTAAGAGTGAAGCCTGAGGAGAGAGTTGAGGGTCAGGCATTTATCTGGGGCCCTGCAGCAGCTTATGAGGTTAAGAGACGGTCCAAGGACCCAGTAACAAGTCCACAAACAGACTGACTCGCTGCTCCCATCACCGTCTGAGAGGTGCTGATGATTTCATTTCCTAGTGGCTTTCAGGGCCGCGTATTAATAGCACCCCTGCTAAAACTCCTTAGCGTGGAGCCTGAACTGTCATCTGACAGCGAAAAGGCAGCAGCACTGCCGTCCCTAATAAGGGTGTGCCACAGACATCCCCAGAGCAGAGAACTCCCTGCAACCGAAGAGGCCGCTTTCCGTTTTGAACGAGCACCGTCTCCAAGAAGGAAATGCACCATTTTTGTCATTCCTGAACATTAGGAAGGGAAACATTTCTGGGGAAATCCAGGGTCAGCGGCTGCCTCCTCCTCCTCCTCCCCCTCCTCCTCCTCCTCCTCCTCCTCCAGTTGTTTCCATTGCAGCAGAAGTATGATACCCACACAGGGGCCATTATCTAATGCGTATAACTTAGAGTCTATAAATAGCACATTGCTTCTTAAATGGCAGCAGAGTAAACGAGGCCAGGCCTGTAAGACAAGCCGACTCATAATGCATTTAACGAGGCAGTGGACTGTAAGACCCCCCCCCCCACCTTGTCCAGGCTCAGATGTTTTAGCCTTCAATATTCTAGGCTGATTCCACGTGGTGCTGCTGAGGCATCCCAAACTAACGTGAAGTGTCCAATCCATTACCTCCTTTGCCCAAAATCACACCCATTCTCACCTTGCAGTCACCCAGCGGCCTGTAGTTAGAGGCACCCCACCAGTTATAATGGGTTCTGACATTTTCTCCCAGGTACAACAGGAATTACATCCACATGACTGTGGGCATACAGGCATCCAGAGTCCGACCCAGGAATCACAGGAAACGGCCGTGAATACACAAACATACACACGTCTGTTTACCTATCACTCTGGGGCATTTGTACACTTTAACTAAAAAACCTTTAAAATTAATTAAGAAGAATTTCTGGAAAAAGCTGAACAAAACATTTTTTTTAAAATATAATATTCATAAGGAAACATTTTATATGATTTGGGACACCTACAAGATCTTCTGTTCAAAATACAGTATAGGCTGCAATACTGTATCTGCAATAATACTATATCCACTCAAACCAGTACGGTTACTACCGTTGACTGCACTGCATGTTGTCGCATCCTATAAATTGCACTGTGTTATTTCTGTCCTTTTGTTTTTTGCGCTCCTTGGTCCCAGAGGAACAATGTTTTCTTTCACTGTATACTGTGCGTATGGCTGAAATGACAATTAAACCTACTTGACTTGAAAAAAGTTTTTACAGTGTTACCTGGAAATAATTTTTATGGTTAAGAAAACTTATACACAGAAAGACAATACAGTGACACACACACCAATACAAAAGTGCGTAATCATTATATTCATAGAAACAGATATACACGCTCAAACAGACCAATGTAACACACATACTGAGTGTGTGGACTGGGATGCAACCCAATTGGGACTCGGATTGGACACAACATTTGAGAGAAAGGACCTACCAATGTTTCTCATGCCTCCTTCATCTGCCTTAGTAGGGCTGTCTCTATCAGCAGGAGTGGCCTGTGTGGGGGGGCGGAGACAGGACGGGGAATAGCAAGACAGCAAGGCGGGGGCTGAGGGGCGGGGCCAGGGGCAGCAGGGCAGGGCAGAGCAAGCAGGGACCGTTTTACCCCCAAAATAAACAGAGAAGCATATTTGTGTCATTTTTTTACAGTTAAAGGAGAAGAGGAAGCACAAGCAGCAGCAGATCATATACTCAAGCAAATATGCAGTTTTTAAAGGGAATAAATTAGTGACACAACATGGATATTCATGCATAGAAAGTCAGAGACAGGCAGAGAGAAAGAGGTATAGAGAAAGAGAGAGAGAGAGGGACACAGGAAGTGCCATAAAAAGAACAAAAAAACATGGAGAATGGAAAAATAATGTTAATGCAAATTCAAATTCTGATTCGTCATGACATGCTGCGTTAAAGATGTCAGCTAGAGCTGGGGTAAAGGCAGCAGATACTGCGCCTGATTGGTGTCTGTCTGAGGTACAAGCATGGCTGTGCAGAGACATGTGCGATGCATAAGGGAGACTGTACCCAGCGCCTTTCACGCAGCGAGGTCAGTCCAACACATCCGGCCACTGCCCAAGTGCAACACTTGCTGAGCTGCTATGCACTCAGTAGAGGAGTCATTTATGTAAATGTGTAATTGGTGGCCTAAGAACAGTCGGTTTTCTCCTGACGTCTTAGGGCACAGGTGTCAGACTCCAGTCCTGGGGGGCCGGAGCCCTGCACATTTTGGGGTTTCCCCTCGTCTAACACACCTGATTCATCTTCTCGTGCTAATGACCACACAGCTCTTGAGCTGAATCATTTGTGGTGGAACAGGGAAAGAACTAAGCTACACAGGGCTGCGGCCCCCCAGGAATGCAGTTTGACACCCCTGTTTTAGGGGATGCTGGCTTGGATAGTACCTGTGTGAGGGAGGCCCTGGGTACAGGCCATGTTTCTACAAACTCTATGTTATGCTATAAGGACATTGCATATTAGCTGGATAACAAACTGCTGCTGCTGCTTAGAGGAGCTGGATGTAAAAAGGGACACGGGGGAGGAGCCAACAGCCTGACTGGGGGTGTGGCCAGGAGGGTGATAGTGGACAGTGATAGGCTGTGCCAGTAATGAAGGTCAAAGCCCGTTCTCTGAAATTAAGGGATGATTATCTGTTGGAGGTGAACCCGGTAGCCAAGGTGGGGGCAGGGTGGGGTCTAGCTACAGAAATGGGCTTTCAGCTGCTCCAAAAACAAAGCTCCAGTCTTCTCCACCAAGCGACTGATTGTTTGAGGAGAGAGATCGCTCTGAACACAATGGCCGATAAAGGCTTCTCTTTTGTTCTCCACTGTAAGGCCACAGGCCTGGCTTTTCCCTCAGAGGCCACTGCTGCACTGAGGGGGAAGGGGTGGCAGAGGAGGGTGGGGTAACACTGGGGGCAATTAGGTGAAGGTCAGCGATTCTAGACAAAGAGGAAAGTTTTTTTTCTTTTTAGTACCAACAGGGGGTTGGGCTTGCAAGTAGGACAGAAGGACAGCCTGCCCCCGGCATGTTGCGTCCAATCACGGCTGTTCAAAGGTTCACTGGAACGTTCTGTGTTAGTCTGACCACTCATGACGGTTTTCTCAGAAACACAAGTGCAACGTCACTGTTGGGTCTTTGTGAGGGTTCTGAAGTGGACTGGCCGCTTTTGGCTCTGTGTGTGGGGGTTAAGAAAGTGAACGTGAGGCCTCCCCTAGCCCCGCCCAGCCCAGCCCAGCGCACGGAGGCCTGTCCTTCACCTACCTGACCTGGGCTTCAGGCCAAAGGGTGGGGAGTTCACTGGTGTTGAAGAGGCTGAGCTTTTGTCTTCCCCCTAGGGGGCGCCACAGAAATACAAAGCACATGCTTCAATAACCTGAACTTCAGTTTCAAATCAATTCCCTGGCTTCATTAATCTTGTTATATTATTATATTGCATTTTAGAGAAAAATATAGCCTTTGAGGTATTATTTGGATAATGTTTATATTTTTTTTTATTAAAAGTATAACATGGGTATATTTTAAAGCTATTATTAGAACTTTTATTATTATAAAAAATTACATGAGTAGCACAGGTAGGATACTAATTAAAGCCTGCCCCCTCATCAGTTTGGGATATGGTACAGCTGACAGCTTCACACCCCCTGGAGGACTGCGGGGGTGCTGAAGGTGCAGAGCTGGAGGAGCTCAGGCTGGCTGCACTCACCGTGTCCACATGGTCCTGCTGGTTCTCGCTTTGGTCACCTGAGGGCATCTGTGGAGCACACAGACATGAGGACTATTCCGGACACCCCCCCCCCTATATCAGATGTGCTGCTAATACAGCATCCAACAGCAGTTAGCTGAGGTGACATTAGCAGGTCAGGCAAAAGGAGCCACTGTAAGTGAGGGATCTATTCTGCAACTGACAGGTAGGGGGAAGTTTATAGTTATGAAACTACTGCCCTGATGGTATACATGCGGCTTACACATCTATTTGTGAGTATATATTAAAAAAAAAAAAGTGAGTGAGGCTTTGTGCATGTCTCTCTCAAGATATCTATGCTTCATGCACAACTGTCTAATAGTATGCATGCTCCATTCGGATCTGTCTGATAGCATGTATGCAAAATACACATCCCTGAGAGTATGTATGCTACATTTACATCTGTCTGATAGCATGCATGCTAAATACACATCCCTGAGATTATGTATGCTACATTTACATCTGTTTGATAGCATGCATGCTACATACACACCCCCAAGAGTATATATGTTACATTTACATCTATGTGATAGCATACATGCTACAAATCCACTCCTGAGAGTATGTACGCTGCATTTACATCTCTTTGGTGTGATGTACACTGTGGTGTCCCAGCATTTTGTGTTCACATTTGAGAGAGATGAAAAGCATTTTTGATTTAAACTTAAACCTCGAAGATTGCTTGTGTGGCAATTCATGCACATTTGATATATAAGCCCTGACTGTCAAACAATATCCTAAAACACTCATCAGTGTATTAAAATAAGACCAGTCAATGTCAAGTAAGGAATACAGCAAGAACACCAAAATAATAGCGATGAAGTTACTGTGGCAGCTACATAATATAAAATCAGGAATTCTGAATGATTTATTTGAATGATGATGAAGGAATGACTGGTAGGTTTCTACAAGACCAGGAGGACGGGGTGACAAGATGAGATGGTTTAGTTCACAGAAATATATCATAACGCACTCTCTGGAGACAAGACATGTAAGCATCCCCTACACCAGACGATCACCACCTATGCAGCCCAGCTGAAATCTTCAACTAAATTAATCACAAAATACAATCCTGTTCTATTGTTTATTAACCATGAAGGCAATAGGCAAGACTATTCGCATTTACTGTAGAAGATATTGCTGTCCTTGAGATTGTGCAACAAATTCTGCTGTAACGAACCAGCAATGAGGTAGTCATGTGACCATGTTTACAGGCCCCTATGGCGGGAAATCTACTCCAAATCTACTCCAGGATCAAAGCCATGGCAAGAACTGCAGAAAGCATAGGATCATGAACTTAGGTGCTGCTCTGAGCCAGCTGTTCAGGACCAAAGTCTGCTTTGGGTTTAATACATTGGAAAGCCTCAAAGGGAGAACATACTGACAAGACAGTCATGATCACATGACCAGGACATGGTGGGCGATTGACACGGCTCAGTGATGGCAGGGATGTGTGAGAAAGGGGTGTTAGCTGGTTACCTGGTGAGACACATGTCTCTCAAACTGTCGGCATGCAAGTTGGGCTTCAAGTCTGGTCCTCTCTAGAATCAATTCTCTTTTCTTCTGGAACTCAAGCCCTCCATCAGAAATTTCACTCTATAATACGACAACCATCAGATCCTTCATTCGAAGACACAGGAACCATAACAACTTCACAAAAAAAGCCTTCACTCTAACAGAACTATCAGTCAGTAACAGTAACCATCACAGCAGACATTCTACAACATAACAACCATCACAGCAGACGTCTACAACATAATCTTCAGAGGAGACTTCTGCAACATAACCAACAGAGCAGACACTCTACAACGTACCAACTATCAGAGCACACACTTTAGAACACAACAACCATCAGAGCAGATGCTACCATAGCAACAATCAGGGCATTCACTCTACAATGAAGCAACTATTAGAACATGCATTGAACAACAGATCAACTATAAGCCCTACTGCAGAGAAACAACAGCATATAACCTTAAGGACTTCAACATTTCTGCATAGCAAGTCCTGACATCTTGTGGATTTCACATTCCAGATCCCTAAATCTGATATAGCTGTCCAGCAGATACATTTCCTAAATTCCCCTGTTTAACTTCTCATGGAATGGAAAGTTTCTGGAAATTGTCCACCTCTTTGCAAGCCAATTTACTATATGCTATATATGTCCAGTCTAGTCATTACATACCTACAATAATACCTTAAAGTGTCTATCACGTTTTACAAACCCAAAGATGCTTCTATATCGCCATGGCTAGCATATTCAATCTATAAACACAGTGCTGATACAAAGCCTAACTCTGACACAGAGTGTGTTCTTCATCCATATGAAGCTGGCACTGGAAGATGATATGAACAAGCCTGGAATTACAGGAAGACCCACAGACTGTTCTGGAAAGATGTGGGTTGCTGTACCCTGAAGAGTTCTAGAAAGCACTGTGTTTCCAGCAGCTGCATCGTGGGTGTGTTTGAGACAGAGGCGGCGGACGTAAGAGGCTCTGTACTGTACCTTGGGTGTAACTTGTCCATTCTCACAGTCCTGCCCGCTGCAGAAAGAGGACCCCATGAGAAATCAGTCATGATGTCTGTAGACATCAGTCACGGTGTCTGTACACAGACTAGTCATTTACCCATAATGAAGTGGGAAGTCACACTCACTTGAATGACTCCTCCAGCATGACCATCTTCACAGGGTACAGCTGTACTTCTGAGAGCTCAGCAGACTCCATGTTCACCCTGCGTTTGCGGGGCCAAAGGAGACGGGGACAAGGCCTATTATAAGAATCTGCCACCCTAAAATGTTCCCGTGAGATTAGGAAAAATATAGAGAAAAAAAACTAAAAACAGAGATCCAGACATAAAAAACAAGCATAGTGAGACGAAATGAGATGCACTGTAGTGTGCAACTCAAGTGCAGAAGAAGATAAAGTGTCATGTAGCTGCTAGTCCTGAAAAGACAGTACTGCAGACAGACTGCACTTCCTGAGCCTGAGCCCAGCCCTGCATGCAGCCTTGCAGGCAGACAGACAGACTGCACTTCCTGAGCCTGAGCCCAGCCCTGCACCTGTTGGGATGCTGCAGGAGCTCCACCGCCTCCCTCAGCTGACTGATCATGCCGAAGTGGCTCTCCTCGTTGACCTTTGACCTGCATGACAACGAAAATCAGACTAACTCAAGGGGTCTGCAATGGTTATCACAATGCACATCAAGCTGGAATTAAACTGGATAATTTGGGGATAAAATGTGCATTTTTAATCAGCAGCTGGCAAAAAATTTCAATAAATTGACACCTTTATGCTACCTCGTAAAATTCATTAACAATTCATCACCATAAATTTTTTAAATGTTAACGCTGTGTTTACAAGCTGTTTAACATCCACTTTATATTCCATAGGAAAAAGACAGCGAGGGAGGGGGGGCTGGACAGACAGGGGTGGGGGGGTGAGGACGGTATACCCACATGCGCTGTGCGGCCCAGTTGGGGTCTTCCTCGATCCGGAGGGGCTCGTCGAAACCTGCGGCCCGGTCCTGATGTGAGAGCACAGAGTCACCCTCTGAGCTGCAGCTGCAGCCAGGTCACCTGACCGCCACCCAAGGTCTGTGACTGGCTGGTACTCAGCGCTCCACCCTGCCACAGCGAGCGAGGGCCAGTGAGAACCCACCCCTCCCCCTCCGCTAATATCCACACCCCCCTCCCCCTGCAAAGACACAGTGATCTATCCACACAATGGTGTTACAGCTCTGTCTTGCCCTCTCTCCCATTCTCTCTGTCTCTCTCTCCTTCTCTCCTGTGGCTGTCACATACATATGTCTGTGCAGTCCTGGGGGGATACACGCTGTCACCCCCATTGTCACATAACTGGAAAGCTGTACACCACACTCAGTAAGGAGTGGGAAATCTGAGGGGGCATCTCTGAAGGAAAAGAAAACAGTCTGTTTATCATTATTAACATTCTGTGCTGTAGGCAGTGACACTTTTAATGAGAGTGACAGACAGCATGAGAGAAGTCCACGCCGGGGAGTGAAAGGGACAGGCAGAGTGATAGAGATGCCTACAGCAGGGAGTGAGAGGGACAGGCAGAGTGAGAGACGCCTACGTCCTTCCCAAGAACCTTCGCCAGGACCTGACCAATCATGCGAGTGGGGTGTGCCAGAAAATATGAATAATTCAGCGTCCTGGTTGTATTCCATCATATTTCAGGCATACAGACAAATACTCGGTGAGGCGGGGGTTGGAAAGGCCAGAAATGGAACAGGCTGAGGGGGGCGAGGACTTGCCTTGATGTAGGTGATGAATGGTGAGCTGAGTGATGGGTCCTCGTACCCGTGCCTCTCTGTCAGGTTCTCTATGCTGCGATCTGAGCTCGGCCTCACTGGGTCCGCTGGGGGGGGGAGGGTAGATGCAGAAATTATGGTCAGTGAAACGTAAACAACAGAGGAGAGTAAATCCCTGCAGAGAGGAAGCAGCTCTAGGGATGCAGGGTGTCTCTGCCTGCGAGGGGGGGGCTGGGGTCTCTTGCATGGGGTGGAAGTGGGTCAGCTTGGAAACTCCTGCCGCCCTCCTCCGTAAATACATAGACAGCTCTATGAAACAGAGGGGCTTGCACCGATCTCAATCAGCCCCTCTTAATGTGGCACCCAGCATACTGAGTCTCCAGGAGAGAACAGGAGATACTACCAAGAGAGACAAGACACAAAGTGGTGAGGTCCCCAGAGCACACACAGCTCAGGGTGTGAATGGGTTGAATTCAGAATGGTTTGTTTTTATACATTTAAAAATTGAAAACTGGAGTCTCACTCAAGAGCACAGGCTATCAAAGGCAGCTCCCATAATCCTCCTTGTGTCGACAAGCTCTTCCTGTTCTGTATCTGCACTTCCTGTCACTTATACCCCCCCATGTTTTCCCTTCCCAGTGCAGGCTGGCTCTGCCCTGCACAGGATGCTGCCCCCCAACCAACCCTGACTTCCTTCATACCAAGACTCAGCTGTCAGACAGACTGCAGAAAGCTCACAGATAAACCTGTTACATTCGTCATGGCGACTGCATGAACACTTAGTACTTGTTAAATCCTGGGCAGAATGATATTTTAAATGGTTTGGGAAGGTCAGCATTACCATGTGTGTTATCTAATGCCTTTTTCAAAGACATTTCCACAAATAGGGACAGATTGACATTAAATTCATTCAATGTATTAACGTTTGTTGGGATGATCCTCTTTTGGGACCTGGGCATAAAATCACACATGTAAGTATGTAGCACAGAATAACTGAAACAGTCAGTGTGTAGCAGATGAGCAGCTGATACAGTCAATGTGTGTAATGTGAATGACTGCAGAGACAGTGCGTAGGGCAGGTGAGGGACTGATACAGACAGTGTGTAAACGGAGAGTGACTGTAAGGACAGTGTGTTGGGCAGGTGAGGGACTGATACAGTCAGTGTGTAGCAGGTGAGGGACTGACCAGACAGTGTGTAAGGCAGGTGAGGGACGGATACAGACAATGTGTAAGGCAGGTGAGGGACTGATACAGACAGTGTGTAGGGCAGGTGAGGGACTGATACAGACAGTGTGTAAGGCAGGTGAGGGACCAATACAGACAGTGTGTAGGGCAGGTGAGGGACTGATACAGTCAGTGTGTAGGGCAGGTGAGGGACTGATACAGACAGTGTGTAGGGCAGGTGAGGGACTGATACAGTCAGTGTGTAGGGCAGGTGAGGGACTGATACAGCAATTTTGTAGCAGTTGAGTGATCTATACAATCAGTTTGTAGGGAAGGTGAGTGATGGATACAGTCAGTGTGTAGTAGATGAGTGGCCCTATACAGTCAATGTGTAGCAGGTGAGTGACGGACACAAGCAGTGCGTAGGGCAGGTGAGTGACTCATACAGTCAGTGTGTAGGAGAGGTGAGTAATTGATAGTGTCAGTGTGTAGCATGTGAGTGACCGATATAGTCAGTGTATAGCAGGTGAGTGAATGATACAGTCAGTATGTACAGTAGCAGGTGAGTGAATGATACAGTCAGTGTGTAGCAGGTGAGTGACCGACACATTCAGTGTGTAGGAGAGGTGAGTGACTCATACAGTCAATGTGTAGGACAGGTGAGTGATTGAAGTCTCAGTGTGTAGGAAAGGTGAGTGACTGTACAGTCTGTCAGTGTGTAAGAGAGGTGAGTGACTCATACAGTCAGTGTGTAGGAGAGGTGAATGATTCATACAGTCAGTGTGTAGGAAAGGTGAGTGACTCATACAGTCAGTGTGTAGGAGAGGTGAGTAATCAATACAGTCGGCGTGCAGCAGATAAGTGACCAATACATTCAGTGTGTTGGACAGGTGAGTGACAGATACAGTCATTGTGTAAGAGGTGAGTGACTGAACACAGTCAGTGTGAAGGGTAGGTGAGTGTCTATCACAGGCTATGGGATGCGTCTATGTGTTGGTGAAGTGTTTTACTTCTATCCTCGCCACTGGCTAGCAAAGGTGTTTCCAGCACCATGAACAGAGAGCTGAGTGCTTAAGTCTGTCCCTGCCAGTACATAGCCTCTCCACAGCAAGCCCAATGCATTGCCTGCCCATGGTGACAGATGACAATTAGGCACTGAGAGGTTCCAGCCCAGACTGGCAGGGACTCGGAGGAGGTTGGTCCCTAGACATGTTGCATGCAGGCCCACCGGTGTATGGACATGCCCTGGGGCCTGATGCCCACAAATCAGCTATGGGCAAATAGCACCACTGCCTCGTGGTTGTCTTGGGAGAGACAAAGGCTAAGGGAGTAAACCCTGACAGAAAATCACCACCTCTGCTGCCTTGCGGCTACCCCCATATATGGGGAAGTCTTTGGGATTAAATCCTGAGAAATAATCTGGAGCTGGAGTCCCTCAGGCAGCCTGGTGCTGATATCAGCAATGCTCTGGCAACTCCTGCAACACTGCTGGTGCCAAAGCATACTGGCAGCCTTTGCCATTCCTTTGGATCCATCACCAGTGTGGAGAGTTGGTTCTCCTTATTACGCTGCCCTGGCTTATGCCCTGGAGAGGACACTCCAGCTTCACCTCACAGCATCAACCGTCAAGCCATCAGCAACACAAAAAAACAGCCAGCATCAACCATGAGCTACACAGAATACAGGTGGACATAGCTGCTCTGCAAGAAACACCACTAGCTGGATCAGGCATGCTCAAGGAGAAAGACTAGACCTTCTTCTGGCAAGGGAAGAGAAGTGCAGAGTGTCATGTTGCGGAGCGGGGCGAGCGAGTAAGGGAGCACAGGAATCCAAACTGACGAGGAAACGGGGTTTAATCGGCAGATTTACGGACATAAGACAAAGCACA
>JAODLC010000038.1:1511780-1522804 GCA_026781145.1 Hippopotamyrus pictus | reverse complement strand
GGGGGTAGGCTGTCAAGGGCGCCTAGAGACAGACACATGTGAGAAACACCCATGTATTATTGTAACAGTGTTACAAAAACAATCACATGCAGGGAATCACCCAGAGAAGACAGGCAGGGCTGCGGTGACGGGCTTCAGTGATTTCACGTTGTTCTATCCCCAAAGAGACACACAGACGGTCTGTGCACACACACGCGTGCACAAGCATGCACACATACGCACGCACAGGCGTACACAAGCATGCACAATCAGACGCACACACACACGTACATACGCATTCATACACCTACCTCGGTGGTCGATAGCCGTTTGTCTCCATTATCACTGCCAACTCCAGAGTCGGTGTCGTGCTTCTTATTCTGGTCGATGTCCTCGATGCTGGAGAGGATGAGGCACAGCAGACCATGGGTTAGATGGGGGAGAGAAGACTGCAAATTAAGCCAGAGGCGCGGTCGGGGAAAGTGGGGTCTCCCTCCAAGCTCCGAGAACAGTGCGGCGTCCCTCTGACTCCAGTCTGCTCGCTCAGTCACTCACTGCAAGGAGGCATCCTGCCTGGGAGGGGCTGTGAGGAGCATCCTCACACTCACACACACACCGTAGCACACTGTAACACACGCACACACAATAAGGCTGACACACATAGAGCCCGCCCACTCCCTGAGATGTGAGCCAATCGGGTATCTGACAGGTGAGCTGAATGACAGCTATCAATCCATCAGTCCCTCTGTAAGTCACGGCAGTCTGGGAATCACCGTGGTAACCAACCTTCCAGCTGCCGGCCGGGGCAGATTTAGCCTCTCCATCGCGGGCAGGTAGAGCAACTCGGAGCCCTTGTCATGGCGACATGCCTCCATGGTCAGGTACTTGAATATGTGCACCTTCCCTTTGGTGCAGATCTATGTGGGAGCAGCAGGAGTAATGAGCAGATCTCAAAGACAAAAACGCAGTAGCACCAGCAGTCAGACTGGGAGAAGCAGACAGCGGTATGTGTCCAAACAAAGCCGACCTGTGCAGGCGGATTCTGCAGCGGGTTGTTCTCCAGCTGCAGGGACTGCAGCTGCACCATCTTCCTGAAACATATGGGGATGGTGGACACTTTGTTGCAGGAGAAGTCAAATTTCACCAAGGGAAGCTCTGCCAGATCTGAGGGAGGACATGAAAGGAGAGGAGTGGGGAGGAGAGGAGTGGGGAGGAGAGGGGAAGGGAGGAGGAGAGAGGAGGGGAGGAGGAGAAGACATGAGAGGAGAGGAGTGTGGAGGAGAGGAGGGGAGGAGAGGGGAGGAGGAGAGGGGAGGAGGAGAGGAGGAGAAGACATGAGAGGAGAGGAAGAGAGAACAGAAGGGTTGAGAGCAGAGGGGAGGTCAAGCTTTGATCCTGGGAGCAGACGAGGATCTAACACAACTCTAAATGCACAAAGACCAGCCAAAAACTGAAAGTGTTTTAGATGCGCTCCCTTAGGAGGTTCCCACTCTAACCGTCCATCCATCCATCCATCCATCCATTTATCCACCCTAGACTCCATCCTGGAGACTATCCTGGCAGCACGGGATGCCATACTCACTCATGTTTAATGACTGTAATGCGTGTCCAAGGGTACTGTAATGACAAAGGGTCTGACAGACACCATCAAAACCAGCACTGACATGGTAAAACATATTTAACCCCCCGCCCCGCCCCACCCCAGCTGCGAGCTACTGAGCCAGCAGGCAACACAGTTGTTCCACACAGGGAGTGCCCAAGTCTCGCCAAACATGACCTGACAGGGACCTCTGAACAGGAGCCAAACTAGCCACTGGCTATGACTGCGTGCTTAGGTCTGCGGAGACCACTGTAGTAGCAAGAGCAGGTATATCAGCAGGAGCAGTAAGAGAAACAGGATCAGCAAAAAAAGCAACTATATCAGCAGGAGCAGTAACTGAAGCAGGATCAGCAACAAGAGCAGCTCTTACAGCAGAAGCAGTAACAGAAACAGGATCAGCAACAAGACCAGCTCATGTTGACCTTAAGCCCTCTAGGGAAAATCTATGATAGTGTTTCCATTGGTGAAACAGAGAGTACCAGTTCAGCAGAGGGAGAGCATTCACGCCTTTGAGGAGATAAAGAAGGCTTTTCTCAATACAGTACATCAGTACAACATCAGTGCTTCCTCAGAAGCTGCATCAAATGACTATCATATGATAGTCTGCTCTGTGGCTGAATTTAGTACTCAAGACCACTGTTTTCGCAGGAATGCATGCAGTTTTGGAGAGCTCCTTTCTAATCATCATCACGTCATGTAGCTGACTCATTAAGCTGACTCGATTGCTCAGAAAAACCATGGCATCCTTATCAGGTACAGAAATATTGCATTCTATGTTATTAATCTGTAGAGCTATTTTACATCAGGGGTCAGGTGGCAAGGAGTATTTGCATAAGTGCGGGTGTTTGTAATTGTTCCTGTGTGTCAGTCTTTGTCTGTACTCAGTGGTTTAAAGGACACCTAGTTACAGACAGACAGAGGACTCTGAGGAGAAAGAGAGGCAGGATTTGGGCTTCATCTCCTCCTTAATTTCCCTGGGGAAGGTGATTTTTAGGCAGTCAATTAATATCTTATCTCCCAGTCAAATGCCTATCATTAAACTCCATCATTAACCCTCAAATATCCCAAGTGAGCAAACCCCTTGGGAGAATTCCTGCAAATTATTTTTACCAGTTGGCAAAGCTGATGTTTCACATTCCAGAGCTGAAACTTGTAAGAACACTTGAAAGAGCCTATTTGGCTTTGATTGGTGATTAATAGCAGGAGCACTGCAGCTCAGATGTTTCCATATCTGTACTGCTGTCACTATCCCAGAGCCCACAGAGCTTTTCTGTTCAGATCCAAATAAGGCGACTCTCGTCAAAATTAAGTAATTATAGTCCAATGTTCATACAGTAGTCATTTAAGGCCTGAACAGAAATTAGTGATGCATAAATTAAAGGTCAAAGCAAAGGTTAAACACTCCACAGAGACTATAGAGGTTAAACATTCATATATTTATAAGTCACTTAAACATATTTCTTGTTCCTCATTCAAGACCTTTCACCCCATTTATCCTTCTGTCAGCCCCCCACCCCCATCATGGTCTAGAGATCAGGTCACACTTCATCGTTCACCAATCAGATTTCAGCATAAAGCATAACTACTGGAATGGGTGGAGTAAAAGCAGATATTCAAAGATAGGAAAAATAAACCCTCCCTTCACTCAGTTTACCCCCCCCACATTGCACTGGGGGGGGGCTGTGAGATTGACCTCTGCTCTGGGGAAAGGTGAGATCCTTTCTTCAAGAGTGAATAATGTTCTACTCAGGTCAAGATTATTGCATTCACCTGAAAGGTGCTGAAACACAAGGCTGTTTCATCTGCTCTGATCATAAGGCAGCTTCTCCTGCCCCCTGCCTCCTTTGGCCTTGTTTTGGTCACTTACTTGAGTTTTTTAAAGTCATTCGGTTGGTCACTCACCATTACTGGGCTTCCGAAGTCATTTTATAGGTTAATCAACTTGTCTATGCTCTATAAGTGCCCTCTAAACGTTAAACATCTCATTTGTGTTTTTAAAGCCATGTTTTATTGGTCTGTCATCTCATTTGTGTTTCTTAAAGCCATTCTATTGGTCTGTCATCTCATTTGTGTTTCTTAAAGCCATTCTATTGGCTACTTACCCTCTGGGAGAATGCAGAGCTGGTTCCTCCGTACATTGAGCTCCCTCAGGGCCTTCAGCCTGCCGATGTGGCGGGGGAGCGTGGTGAGCTCATTACAGCTGACATCCTGTGTGAACAGTAAGGATAAGGGAAGCGTCTCATGGCAACATTGCAGACCAGCCGCACAACCAATCACCACGCTGCCAGCGGGAGGAAACAGCAGGAACGGCAACCGTAACCAGAAGTTTTGCTGAGCTATGTTGCTGGCCTATCCCTAAATAAACTGCCATGCCCTGTCATTCACAGCACCTACAGCTGCTCACTAAACCCACACACTCTCAAAAATGCACACTTACAGCCATCCAGGAAGAACTGAGATTAAAATAACGAAGCTGTAACCGTGGACCAGGAACCGCAACGTGATGCTACCACCAGTCCTGGGATAGGTGACCTTCAATCTACCAGACTTTAAAAATCTCACAGTGTGGAACAGTTTGACTGTTGTGGGCGACCCCAGTTTCTACAGCAAAGCTACATCGGTGATTCAGTAAGTGTCCCACCCACCCACACACACACACATACACAGACCATACACAATCATGGTGCCACGTGCAGGCACACGCATACACAGACACACACTGGCAGACACTCGTACCAGCTCCATGAGGCCGCTGAGCTGGCTGAGGGCTTCAGGGAGGAAGCCCAGCTTGTTGTTGCTGGCGTTGAGCACACGGAGTGGCAGGCCACACACACACGCCGGGAGCGCTGACAGCTGGTTCCTGCTGCAGGGAAACACATGCAAACACATCAACACCACGAGTCTGTTCATGGAACAAACACACAGGAAGTGACATTCCAGCACCAAATCAAGCTGTAAAACGGCGTCCATGATGTGAGATGTAACTTTCAACATGGGAATTTTGCAATTTACAAAGCAGTTTTGTAGCTACTTTTGGTTTCTACTTTTTACGACTTACATGTGCCAAGCCGTGGTAAGTTCATATTTTGTACGTTTTAAATGTAAAAATAAACTGTAAAAGTAGATAGAAAACTCATCATCCACGGCTCAAGTAATCCATCAAACAAGCTAATGAATGAGCTAAAATAATATAATAGTACTATAATATGTAGCCAGCTAACTAACAATATTGCTGATTCCTGATAAAGTGTTAAGCTAAATTCAAATGTCTTCAAAATCTCTCTTATTTATATACTTTTTGTATGTTTGCCTTTACATATATAGGAAATTATTAATTCCCATAAATTCCCATGAATTCCCATGAATTTCTTCAGAAAATTCCAGGAATTGGCATCCCTAGATGGAAGTAAAGATGGCGGAAAGCTTTCGCCGTGGAGGGGGTGGCTCCCCTTAAGGGAGGGGGTGGCTCCCCTTAAAGCCCACCTTAGAAACAGAGCCTCATGAACAAGCCTGGTACTTAGTACGCAGCCTGGGAGAGACATAAACAGATTCCAGAGAAATGTGGCAAGCGGGAAAAATCCAGCTAATTAAAAAAAAAGTTTGATCTCATAAAATAAACAAACGGAAGCGCTGAGTCTTTTCCCGGAGCTCATAAGCACGTCACGCCTCACGTCTGCTGGTACAGCGGGGGCACAGGCTGCATCCAGTAAACTGGGAAGGGGGGGGGGAGGGTCGGGGGTGACACCACTGCATTCCAGAACGTTCAGGTAGATTGCGGAGTGTCTGCTGCCCGTTTAGGGCCGTTGAGAGGTGGAAGCAGTGTAGATGGCCCCTTTTCAACGGTAGCTTTCCAAGGGACATCCCCACTGCTGATTCCAGCGATAAGTTTCAGGCCCCGGCTGGTGTCATGTAGAACAGGCCCTGGCACGATCAGGCAGATGGAAGATAAGGTGCCGGTTTTCATGCCTGACGAGGAACGGTTATATACTGCAGGACCGTGCTTGTAGGCACAGGACTCAGTGTGACACGGACAGTCAACACATTTCCTTTCTCATTTAATACTCTCGGGTTTTTACCACATATGACAAATAAACAAGAAAAAATCGGTGATACCTGGCGAGTATGCTGCACGTACCAGGTGTTACGTGGTAATGATCTCACCAGCATGCAAACCAGCATGCAGGCAGACAACAAACAGGCACAAAGGTGCATTTACATTTAATCTGATCAAGCGGCGAGAGAATAACCATCACAGACGGGACGGCTGGGTCCGACGGGACTCTACTGGGCCAGCTCTCTGCCTGTGGCTCCCCAACACCCTGCCCACCTAGCAGCCCAGCTGCCAATGAGGGAGCTTGTAACATCAATAAAGAACAAACGGTAACACTTTACATTAAGTGCACCTTCATAATGCATTCATTATGCATTCGTAGAACATTCAGTGCAATGAGTGCACCTTCATAATGCATTCATAGAACATTAATAAACAGCATGCAAGTACTCCTTAACATCCTAACATCCCTTTACAGCTTTAATATACATTAATAACAAACATTACATGATTATACAATTATAATGTTTGTTATTAATGTATATTACAGCTGTTAAGGGATGTTAGGATGTTAAGGTATACATACATGATGTTTATGAATGTTTTATGAATATTTAATGAATGCGTTATGAAGGTGTACTAAACGTCTTATGAATGCATTATAAAAGCATTATGAAGGTTCAGTTAATGTACTGTAAAGTGTTACCAAACAAACATCCGATAACAAACACTGTCTCATGTCTTTCCAGAAAAATGTGATCCCTGCTGACATGTGCTGTCCAGGCAGTGAGAGGAATTCCACGTGTGACCCCCTTTCTGGGATTAACCCAAACCCTAACGTCTTACTACAGTTTATGGGAGCCAGTGCTTAGGAACGCAGACCGAAAATGACGGGACCATCCGCATCCCCTTCTCCTGGGGGGCTCTACAGCCCTGCCTGAGGAAGCACAGGACTTCAGTCAGGAAACAATGTCATAGTCACCGATCTCCAGGAGCTCGTGCCCTAAGATCATCCTGCAGTATCAGGGCGTAGGACACAAAAATGTGGGGTAAACATGGGGACATGCCAACTCAACTCACATTAGTGCTGGGTGCCAGCATTTCAATGGATGAGTTCAATGTGGTTTTTGAAACAAATAACAACCAGACATGGGCTGGCAAAACGAATAAGAAACTGCCCTGATTTTCATGAAAAAACATTTAAATTCTACTCAAAGAAACGATTAGTTCAATCTGAAGTATTCTGGCCCAGTTTTTGTACTTGATACCAAACTGTGCGCTACGCTGCGGTCACCTACTAATCCGGAGCATACTTGAACCCCTCTGCTCTGCACAGTCCTCCAACACGGTTTATGAAACTAAAAAATGATTCAACATCAGTGCAGCTCCTATTCCACCCTGATTTACTTCTTCTCCCTGCATGGTCCCTCATTAATAGAATAAGAAACTAGATTAGTGTTTCCCCACTGCACCTACAAGGCCAAAAGAGCAGTGACTAATTATCATCTACTGAACACTGTATCCCACGTTCACACAGTCACACTGTCACGTGATCCCAGTCACATGACCACACAGCCCCATAAGTAGCAGGTCTGTCACTCACACACACAAAGCAGAGGGTCATACGATCTTACGGCTAGTCTCACCATTGCACAGTCTAAATGCTAAAAGTGCAGAACAGGATGAGCTGCTAGCAAATTGTGAGATGCTGGTAAAATAATAGTAATAATTGATACTCCATGAAGGAATTCTTTTTATGCCTTCTGCAACTTGCGCTCTGTAGGTGTGAGCAAGCTGTCCACGAAGGGCAGCCACCTGTTGCGGCGCCCAGGGAGCTGGGGGTTAAGGGCCTTGCTCAAGGACCCGCAGACATGCTGAGGCTGGGCTTGAACTGGTGACCTTCTGATAAGAGGCACAGAGGCTTAGCAAATGCCGTTTGAGGGCCTCAGCAGAGCTTCAATGGATATGCAGACACGTTGTAGCATTGCCTGGAGTGAAACAGCAGCCGAAGATGCTGGACAGCTGGGTCACACGGTCCAGTAAGCTAATGGCTCTAACGGTCTAATGGTGAGGGTGTCACTCGATGATGCAATGCCTCCAGGAATACGACATAATTGCGCAGGTTCATTGGCTGACCTTGATGCTTATGTTACAGGAAACCCATTACCCATGTGACCCGTCCCTGTAAGTGTACCTTAATCGCGGTCACGACACTACATCAGTGTCACACGCAGGTGACGAACTCCAAATGACTGTGGGGTGGCTGCTTTGAAAACATTCTGCATCATTTATGAGGTTTGTTTCCTTATACACTCCTGCCTGAAAGCTGCCAGACTGTAAAGCATGGCCTGAATTATACACACACCAAAAATGGCAAATTTGGAAGTGGGACAGTGCTAATTCTGTATTCCATTTCAACTGGAAATTTCAACTGTAATGCCCCGTGAAGTCGGAATTCCGACTCAGGAAGTCGGAGGAACCTCAGAATTCAAGAGGCTGCACTCTCAAAAATCAATAGAAGTGGATTAGTGGAATAGGAGTGCACACAGGTGCTCACGGACACACACTGTCTTGATCGGCTGTTGCTTCTGGGCATGTGTTGTAATGCTGGTTGTGTGTGCTGTTCAACAACATTTAACGTTTGATGCTTGGTGTGATTCATACAGATATTGTATGTTGTCTTTCTTCAGCAGACATGGAAGCAGATTATCTGTTTTATTTTTCTTTTCTCTTTTTTTTCTCCTCTCTCTCCCTCTCTCTTTCCCCCTTCTTCTCCTTTGTTTCCCCCCTCTCCTTCTCTTGAGGAAGTAAATAAAAATATATAATAAATAAATAAATAAATAAATAAATAAATTTTTTAAAAATGCAAATAAAGTAGTCCTCCGCAGAGGGGGGGTGGTGGAGGGAATAAAAAAAAAATATAAAATCAATAGAAGTGGAAGCTGTAGTTATATACTGCTACCTGTGGACTCGTTGCTACGTTGTTTGTATGCACAAAATACGGCATAATGTGTTATCAGCTGGTATTGCTAACAATGGCAAACAATAAACCTGGCTAAAACTAGTATTGCTAAATGGCTTTCTGATTTGATGTACTGGAATGTGGTTAAGTGTGACATCATTCCCAGCTCTGACTTCTGACCTCCGATTTAAATGGAATGCCACATGAGTGCCAGAACAACAGAAATAGCAACACAGACGTCAGGCCTGCTGAGCTCTAGCTCTGCCCAGCTGAGTTCTGGCTCCGCCCAGCTGAGCTCTAGCTCCGCCCAGCTGAGTTCTGGCTCCGCCCAATTGCGCTTTGGCTCTGCCCTGTTGAGCTTTGGGTCCACTCTGCTGCCACACCTTCCCTTCCAACACTGACATCACGTCACCCCTGGAACAATATACATCTCTGCCAGGTTACGGTCACTCACTAACCAACGCAAAGGGGACATGAACTGTGCTGTTTTACCTGTGTACACCGTGGTCTGCATATAGGTAAACAGGAGTCTCAGGTCATTGCCAAACACTACAGACAGTGACTGGTCCCTGCAGAAGGGAGCGGCATGTCTGAGGCCTGCCCTACGCCCCCTCTCTGACCCCTGACCGCGTGTGGAGAAGGCCAGCTCTTCATGCCTCTCCCCCCCCCCCCCCCACAGCTGATGTAAATAGCTCCACTCTCTGACACAGAGTGTTCCAGCACAGCTGACTGCGAACACTTACGTAACAGCCGACATGACACGCCTTATGAGCACACCCCCACACTAAAGGGAATCACCCCGCCACCACACTCCCTCCCAGACAGCAGACATGCACACACAGACACCATCGCCTTCGCACCTCAGGCAGACAGGACGTGTGGCGGCGGGATGGTAGGTCTGTCTGCATCCTGCACCTGAGGCCAGACCCCTGTCGGCAGTATACAGCCCTGCTTCCTGGTACATGAGCCCTACTCCTGGCTCCTCACTTCACACTCTACATACCCGCCCCCTCCCACAGCTTGGCAGCCCCTCCCACTCTGCTAGCAAAACATCATCTCGTTCCCAGACTCCGAGAGGCCAAACAGCTTGAAGGGGTTATGGTGTGTGTGTGTGTGTGTGTGTGTGTGTGTGCATGTGTGTCGAGATGGGGGGGGTACTTCTTTTTGAAGTTAAAATCTAAATGTTAGCTCTGAGACTGAGCAGAATGCCGTGGGGTGGAGGAGGGTCACAGTTCTCCACAGGGGAGGCAAAAAACAAGACAGAGAAGTTACTCAAAAGTTCCTTAATTTACTGACATTTAAAGCAGCCAGTGACAGCCCCTTACTTCCGATTCACCACAGACTGAGGTATTACCTAAGATTTACCGCAGTCAAAGTGTAGTATTACCTCAGATTTACCTCAGTCAGAGTGCGGTATTACCTCAGATTTACCTCAGTCAGAGTGCGGCATTACCTCAGATTTACCTCAGTCAGAGTGCGGTATTACCTCAGATTTACCACAGTTGGAGTGCGGTATTACCTCAGATTTACCACAGTTGGAGTGCGGTATTACCTTTGATTTATTGCAGTCAGAGTGCAGTATTACTTCAGTCAGAGTGCAATACTACCTCAGAACTACCTCAGTCATAGTGTAGTATTACCTCAGATTTACCTCAATCAGAGTGTGGTATTACTTCAGACAGCGGTCTTACCTCAGGTTTAACATGGTCAGACAGCGGTCTTACCTCAGGTTTAACATGGTCAGACAGCGGTCTTACCTCAGGTTTAACATGGTCAGACAGCGGTCTTACTTCAGGTTTAACATGGTCAGACAGCAGTCTTACCTCAGGTTTAAGGAAGTGAGTGTCTGTAGATTGACTATGGCGTCAGGAATGGTTTTGACACAGTTGTGGTAGAGGTTCAAGGTCTCCAGGGAAACTAGCTGGCACACCTCCATGGGGATGTCAGTCAGGCGATTCCTGGACAGGTCTGTGGGGGGACAGGTGGGGGGGTGGCACAGTTATGAAGTAAAATTATCATTAATGGCCTTTCAGTTACCATTTCAGTTTTTAAGACCATTTCAGTTTTTAAGATTATATGTGATGCCAAAGCTACAACTGCAAAGTTCTGTCAAAGCTCTGGTGATGGAAGAACATACCAGCATTTCAACTGCACATTTGGATCAGTATTAATAATAAACTGTCCCCGGCCTGCACTTGCCAGAGCCACCAAAGGATGGCATGATATGGGGCTGGTATGACAAGTTGGCATGGGCATGGGCATGCCCCCCCCCCCGACATGGTGCTTCTGCAGTGGCTGAGTGAATTCAGCAGCTCCTTTCTGCAGTGAAGCACCATAAAGAAGTCATTACATCACAGCTACAGGGCAGGAAAGTCATTACATCATAGCTACAGGGCAGGAAAGTCATTACATCATAGCTACAGGGCAGGAAA
>JAODLC010000038.1:1481432-1496676 GCA_026781145.1 Hippopotamyrus pictus | reverse complement strand
CTCGCCCCCATGCCCCTCACCAACGTACCTCGCTCCCATGCCCCTCACCAGCGTACCTCGCTCCCATGCCCCTCACCAGCGTACCTCGCTCTCATGCCCCTCACCAGCGTACCTCGCTCCCATGCCCCTCACCAGCGTACCTCGCTCTCATGCCCCTCCCCCAAGTTAATAAGAAATCAGCATGGTGTTGCTCTAGCACAGAGCTGAGATGGATCACTGAATGCCCCATAACCGCTGGCTGTGCTGTGTCGATGCCATGCCTGTAAAGTCCAGGAGGCATCTCATGTTTTGTCACGGCTAGTCGCCATGCACCATGACACTCAGACTATAGGCTCTGGACCATGTGTGAGAATGACGCTATTAGATTCCTTCACATCTGTGCGCGAGTCAGACATCATCCACAACCACAGGGAAACAAACTGCATCATTTATCAGAGCACAAAGCAGCTGAAGTCCAGATATACTCTCCATACTCTCCTCTCACGCAATGTTGCAAAATCTAACCTGGCACCACATGATCATCTCCCCATCTGTGCTGCCTCTGTAGCATTCAGGGAGTGATATCATTGCCCTCCAACGAAACAGCGGCCTCAAAGTTATGTGTACGCCATTGCTATGGAAACAGAGCACAGGGTAGGTATCTCAGAGTACATTATCACCCCTGCAGAGCTGACAAAGCTTCCTAGTTAATTTCTTAATGGGAGAAGTTTCCTTTCCCTGATATGAGACCCTCACCGATTCATGGGTCTTGTACCTCAGGCCTTGTTTGCCCCCGCCCTAAGGTAGCCCCACCCCACCTTCAATCCACTGTCCCCTGACCTCTGACTCCCAAAACCGGTCTGGCAATCCTTTATAGAGCCAAGGTGCAGAGTAAGAGGTTGGGATGGGATGGTATCCTGACAACAGGCCATCAGGAGATGTGAGCATGAGGAAGGAAGGGTCTGGGGTCTGATGAAGACCTGGGTGGGGGAGAAGGCATGCACACCCACTCACACACCAGTGAAACACACACACACGCCAGTGAAACACACACACACACACACACACACACACCAGTGAAAAACACACAAACACCAGTGAAAAACACACACACAACAGGGAAAAACACACAAAACACACACATACACACACACACACCAGTGGAACACACACACACACACACACATACCAGTGAAACACACATAGTCAGAGTCACACACCAGTAGTGAAATGCACAGTCACAGACACCAGTGAAATATGCATATGTATACATGCACGTATATGCACACATACACTAGCACAAACACCTACACACACCTACACACACAACTGATATTTCCTCCCTTGTGCAGAAAGCCTGATTACTAATGGCACTCTCCGCTTGATGCTCTTAACACAGCCGTCAGCCATAATCAAGCCGGTCCTCAAAGATGAGATTATTCGCAGCCAGGTGAGATCAAACAGTACAGGCTGTCACCCAGAGGCCTGAGACATGGCAAACACTGACCCTGCCCTCCCACAGACAACAGGCAATTTTGGGTAATAGAGGGTTCTGCATAAGAACCCTAACCCAACACAAAATGAGTGCGTTATGGTCTCACTCCAGATCAACAGGAAGAATCAGCACTTTGGCTGAGAATGGCAGGAAGCCACATGCGGGATCCAACCTGCATCTAGCGCGGCCCCACTGCCTACTTATACTTGTACCACGTTTCCGCAGCACCAAAGCCAGTGTTGTCGAAATATTCCTTGCCCGCTCCTGCTGAAGTGAAGCTGTATGCGGGCGTGGGGGGGGGGGGGCAGTTCTGTAACCACTAAGATACTGACCTCATCTGATTTCCTCTAACAAGTCCCTACCTGTTTTTTGTTCTTTGAAAAAGCTGCAGTTCCCGAAAGCTAAAAGGTTCGAGTCGAGCTAGAGGACTAATTAGTTGCACACAGATGATCATTTATATTTAATAATTTAGTAGACGCGTTTACCGAAAGTTACATGCAATTGAGACAGCAGAGTCAACCAGTACCTGGAGCAATTGGGGTCAAGGAGCTTGCTCAAGGAACAATGATGACATCACTCTGATAACCAAGGTATTTGAACTGGCGACCTTCCAATCACAGACACAGCATTCTAACCCACAAACCACCCAAAAGCAATTAAGGGGGATTTGAACCCATGCTCTTCAGAGACAAGAACACCCATTTTATAGCTAAGGCATTAAACCTTGAGTTTGGTGCCTTAGACCACTAGGACACTCTGACAAGCACAGAAAAGCACTCACTACCAAACCCTGCAGCCCAGCTGAGGCTACTTTCAGAGCTGTGGAGGTCCCAGTTACTCCTGCGCAGTTTCCCACACAAGCCAATGAACCCAGGTCATCAGGCCGATCCACAGCGAGAGTTAAAGGGGCATGACACAAACATTTATTGTTAACACTAACATTTTAGATCATACACTAAAACGACCACACCAAGAGCAGGAGTAAAAGCAGACAGTTCCCAAACATGACATCAAGGCCACACCAGATTTCTCCCCACAGGCTCAAACATGAGTCTGTCCTTTATCAGCACACTGCAGCATGGACACTAAACAGGGCCACACCTCTGTCTTCCAGCACAACACCAAGTACGGCTAAACAACCCAAACCACGGTATCTGCTTACCCAACTCCCACACTGCTGCCCGTCACAGAGCTGACCCCTTAAAGACTGTAGACTCCACGTGCTTTGCAGTTGAACACTCGCTGTACAATTCTTCAGTTTATATCTAGTAAATGACTGTGTAAGCTGATAGGAATGAATGCCTCACTGAGTAAATAAACAATATAAAAAGGCAGCCCTGACTTCGCTTTCCGCCTAATGACAATAAGCAAGGTGCTTTTGGGGGCATTAACCTAGACTTGAAGATTGTTGTGAAGAAATACTAAGTTTGTGATCTCGAACAGCACCAGCACACTTTGACACCAGAGGGGTGTGGGTTCAAAAACTATTTTGAGTCGCTTTGCAAATAAATGCCCATGTGTACAGCCCAGTGCACATGGAACAAAACCTACTGAAGGCGACAAAAAATATAACTTTCGAGTGACCGACAGATTTTCATGGCAACAGCATGCACTTCGCGCCATGGTCACCTTCCTCAGGTGCTCAGCCCCTAATTGCGGAAGCTGCCCCGTAACGCCATCCTAGAAGCGGTTATACCTTTCCGTCAAAATCAAAAGACACAAGACACCTGAGTAAACAGTAACCATTAATATTCCTTTAGCTCATTGATTAGAAACGAAAAACGTTACAAAAATATACGGCAATATAGACATACGTATACATACATAAAACATAGTTAAAAAGAATAAACATGTCATAACTATCTTTCGTTCAGTTTTTTTCTGTGCCAGAAACTAAGACCTGTGCCACATATCATGTATTTATAAAATTGTTAAAAATTTAATATAGATATTTAATTGTATTTAAAAAAATAAGCATCGTGCGTTTTTAACCTAATACGGAAAGCTAGCATGTGGGCCAGAACAGCCGGCTTTGCTTCAAAGAGCAGGAATGTGATCAGTGACCGTCCCGCATCTCCCTCCAGCCCGCCGTTTACCGTCCATCACACGGCGTCTGAGTTCCCGCAGCCAAGCCAACTTATTTATAGACTGCAAATAACGGACACAAATGCTAAAATCCATATACTATGATATACACTTGTTTCGATGGGTATCGGGTGTTACTATATGTTTTCTGCACTCGTCACAGGTTTAAAATGAGAGAACATGAATGTGATCATTTATAGCGGTGCTTTACCTGCCTCCACCGTGTCAGTCAGGTCGTGGTTCGCCGCGCTGCTCGGGAATTCTTTCAGTTTTCTGGCGCTGAGGTTTAAAAAGCCCGAGTTGGCCGCCTCTTCAAAAGCCCTTTCCAAACCCCTGTTAAGGGGCATGTTGTTTTGGGAACCCAAATTACTCTGAACCGAGCCAGAAGCGAGCTGGGGATGGGGACGGGAGTCCGGTCCCAGCGTCGCCATTTTCACCTCGGCTTTAATACGAATTAAGCGCTTCTCGATTTTTGTATCCACTTTTTTCTGCGATGGAGACTTCAACGGTTAGCCAGTTTCCTTTCCTAGTGATTTTCCCGACCTCTGCGGCTGCGCTATTACTGTACAACATTGAACCCCAGCCAAGGCTAAAGCACGTAGAAACTGGGCGTTTTGCGACGCCTGGCGGCGATGCAGAGAATTACATGTCGCATTGTGTTTTTCATTGAGCAGTGGAGGGTAGGCCTTCAAAAAACATCTTCACAAAAATGACGCAGCAATTTGGCCGCAATCATGAGGCAGTTGAAACTTTGCTATGGCTCAAACCAATACAAAGATCCAAAATTATTTTCTGAGGATATCGGTGATGTTGTTAGCGTTTACTGTGAGCCAATTATGCTTTTTTTGTATTTACTGCTTGACATAAATCACGATTGATGCTGGCTACCCTTTTGACACACACCAGGGTTGCCAACTCTCATGCATCTGGCGTGACACTCCCGCTTTCGGAATCTTAAGCTCACGCAAGAGATCTAACGGCAAATCTGTGTTATTCTATTAATCCATTAATTCCGTCAAAAGCGTTGGAGCAGTTTGCAAACCCTAGTCTATTTACAAATGAATTAAATTGTTACATGTTAATGTGAGTGCAGACTTGTCTCGAATTGAAAATCTCATGCCAGCCAGCTGACCAAAGTTGGCAACCCTGCACATAATGTTCTGCTTCTGAAGCCATGGCGTCAAATTGTAAGTTTCTGGGAAACTTTTTAAGAATTCAGGAGGGCTCACTTCACATCACTCTGACTTCGTTCAAAGGGCACGAGCTCATTTAGGTGACAGAAAAGAACATTTCTGGAAGGGTGCATGTTCCTGCTGGATGTCGTCTTTTTAAATAGTGATAAGTGTGGCGTGAAAGACAGTCTTTTTCATGACAACAGAATGGACAGGCTGACCTTCGTATTGGCAGTATGGAGGACTTGGCTACTGAAACCATTAACCTTAAACGTTTCCCTGGATCTTGGGAAGGAGCTATCTGAGTTTGACGCATTAACTTTTAAACTAGTCTACCCCAGCCAGTGTTGCCAGGTCCAGCAAAAATCTCCAGCCCAAGCAAAAACTGAAACTAGCCTAATATTTGAAATCCCAGTGAATTGTATCTTTAAGAAATAAACCGGTGTTTTGCATGCTGATCACATTCAAATGTCCAACATATTAAAACCACAGTTAAACACAACATAGACGGACGCCTTTGGCTGACAGTAAGATTTTCAATTCAAGACAAGTATACACTCATTTGCACGTATGTAATACCTTGTAAATAGTCTGTAGGGTCTGCAAGCTAAGCCATCGCATTTGATGTAGTTAATTTAGGGTTTATAAGGGAATAAAATCTTTTCCGTAAGAACATGCTTGCGTGAGTCTGAAAGCGCGAGGGTCCCGCCAGATGCGTTAGAGCTGGCAGCCCTACTTTGCGTGAGCATCCGCCTTTCGGTGGCCAGCGATTCAGCCCTGCTTGTATTCGTAATATTAAGTTTTCCCCCTTGCAGACCGCTGCTGCGTAACATTATGAAAGCAGCCAAAAACCCCCGCAAACTGCTAATATATTTACCCGAAACCGTATTTATAAAAAAAAAAAAAAAAGCCCAATTGGGCGGGAAAACCGCGAACCTGGAAACTGATCATCAGCAGATATTTAGGACCAGGTTACCATCCACACTTAAAGGGTAATGTTTGCAAAATAGTGAGTTTAATCTGCATTTTCCCTTTACGTTTCCATTTTTGCTTGTCCTGAGTTAATTCCTGGGCTGAACTTTATTGTCGAAAATTCCAGCATGCTCCTTTAAGTTTGTAATTTGCTTCGCATTTTGACAAGAAATATAACATAAATGTTTATTTTAAATACCATTTTAAGCGCGGAATTAATCGGCGTCCCCGTAAGTGTTTATTGTATTATAGCTATAGGCAATAATTTCTATTGTTATTTTACTTAATATTAATTGTTTTTTCATATTATATTTCCTTCAGTATACCAGGTGGCAGCAAAACTAGAAAAACAAGAAAGAAAAAAACAACTTTCTGCTCCCACTTCCTCATTAAAAGCTCATATAACGAATCGCGGAAAGTTTATTAACTTTAATAAACCGAATATGGGACAGGCTTGCGTGAAGGGCGGAATTAATTTAGCGGAAGTAATATATATTATAACAGTGAATAACGTCGTGGTTCGATGTAAATGTTGATTCAGCGGTGTATATTCTTCTTAAATTCCATTAAACCCAACGTTAATACTAGGTCTAAGTATATAAATTATTAAATATCGTATTTATTTGTTTGCCGGTTTATTTCTACTTTGTATATGTTTTTTTCACTACTGAAGCCCACTGTCCTTCAGACTAGTCAGACGACAACCTCGTGAAAACGCCGAGCTGCTTAGCACGCTTCACTCATCGCCGTATCTGCGCATGCGTATAGCTCCGTATACTGAAATAATATCGGGACCCGTGGTTCTGACTTTTAGAAGTGAATAGCTTTTGTGCACGTGATACAAATGATATGAAATATTCTATGGCAGGAAGTCGTGAAGGAAACGTCTGCAAAGGCTGTAAATGTCACACATACTTTTCTTTTTGTTTATCGAGTGTAAATGACTTTTATGAATATCTTACAATTCAATGTGAACCCGCTACTGGCCTCCAGATTTGAGTACAGTCCAGGAGTCAGTTTTGAATAAGAGGAACTGAACGAAACAAGTCCAGGAACTGAAATTAGTTCCAAATATATGTAGCCTATGTAAGAGACAGAGAAACAGAAAGTGAATATTATCAGACTGAAAGAGGTTTCTAAATGCAATCCTGCATGTTATACTAAAAAATAAATGAATCAGCTTTCAAAGGGGACAGATTTCTATGGATTGAGTTCAGTGGAACCAGGAGGTAGATAGTCAATACCAGACTAGATCATCTATACAGGTTCAGTTTGTAGAGCAGCAGAATCCCAGTGTTGAGATGGACCAGTTTAGGAATGAATGAATGTTCCATTTATATGGCACTTTTCAGGACCAATGGGGAATCACACACTTGAATGTTGCAGCAGCAGCCATTCTGCACCAGTATGCTAAGCACTCAGTAGCTAAGGTGGTGATGGGGCAGGAGAAAATCCACAAATTAAATATGAGGGATGATTAGGAGGCCAGATTTGAAAGAGTCAGAGTGGGTATAGTTTAGCCAGGGCATCAGGATACCACCCCTGCTCTTCTGAAAGTGGGGCATTGGGAACCACTTAGACCACAGGATGGGCTGCCCTTGATGGCCACACCAACACTTCTTCCTGCAACAACCCAGCTTTCCTAGTTGGTCTCTCATCGAAGCAGTGCGCAGGCCCAAATCTGGTTAGCTTCAGGTGCATTACTTACTCTGAACTGCAGGTGGTATAATTACAACCCACTTAGTTTAGTGGGTTACTGCTCTGTGCTATAGTGAATGTGAAAGGATTGGTGGAAGGGAGGTGCAGGCAGGTATCAATCCCTCACTCATCTTTACATCTTTACACTAAGATTTACATCACCTTTACATACACCCTCCGCAACACAGCTGTGCTCATGATGTTAATGTGGCATCAAATTATCAAGGAAACTCAAAGCAAATGATATTATCAACATTCTGTCAGTAGGGTGGGGCTGCAGAGTGGCTGTGTGTGTGTGTGTGTGTGTGTGTGTGTTAATTTGTGTAACCTCCACCCACCTGCCTGGTCCCAGCAGAGCAGTTGCACTGTCACTGCTGTGCATGTTCAGATAACCCAGCTACATCTGGACGTGTCTCACCTGTCCTTGAGAAACCGGAGAGGGCCATAACAGCCCTGTGGCACCAGCACGCTGAGTGAGGTCACTCTCTGTCACCTCTGCAGTCGGTCTTCACCAGAACCTAGCAATTTTCTTTGCTTTTTGTGTCACAATGAAAGAGCAAATGAGCTTGAACTTAGTGTGACGCTGCTGTTACCAGCACAGTGGTTTTACTTTATCTTGTTTCTGAAGCATGCAGACATCATTTCCAGTGCCTGTCCAGCCCATGTGTTTCTGACACACTGGGCCAGCTTATGCTTCTGCTATCCGCTGAAGTTCAGGAGCACAAAACAGTAGCTACTCCCTCCTTAGCGTCTTCTCACCTTTTCCTTACCATAGCATTAATGCTGACAGTGTTACTGTAATGGGTGGGAGAGCCAGCTGGGAGGGACGGGGGGGTTCCCATAACGATTTCAGAAGTTTGTGCTAGTATCTCACATGCCAGGAAGGGCACCGAGAAGATGTTACTTGACATTTCTGTGGGTTCTGTGGTCTTCTCGGATGGGTTTCCTTCTGCTTTATCTGTCCTCCTATCAGAGCATTTGCATGTGGTCACGTGACCAGCCCAGCGCACACACCTCCACCCTGTATTCTCCACTGTAACCAAATATAGTTCGCTTTTACCAACATATGCTGCTTATTTTGTTTTGCTTTCTTTTTTCCTCTCAAGTTAATTTTATTGGACTCTCTACAGCATTTCTGCTTCTAGGCCATGGTCTTGCTCCTGAGGTACTCTTCACGCAGCTCTCTCCCACAAGTCCTGTGCTGGAGGTCTTCATAAGAAAGAGCTATCTCAGTCTCAGTAGTACGCTGGCTGCAGAGGGCTCCAGCTGCAGTGGGTTCAAGCAGGAGGAATCGCCCCCCTTTGGGGCTGAACTGGATCGGGGGGGCGTTCCCCACCGTCAGAGAAGTCCGGTCTTCCAGCGCTGGAAAGCTCACACAGGGATGCCCCCGGTCCTGCTCCCCGGATCCTCCCGCGCTGGGGAGAAGCCCCACTGCGCCTCGCTCTCATCTGGCCTGAACCGATTCCTGAGCACCTTGCTCCAGCATCCACTCAGCACCCAGCCCAGAACACCCAAGGCCCGCACCAGCCCGCCACCAGGTACAGTACCTGCTTTCCTTTCGCAGCAGCGGCAGCAGCACGGGGCGTGGAGAGGGTTGTGTGTTCGAATCCCTAGAGGGAGAGTCTCTCTGTTTAAAAATAAACAGGCAGCAGGTGGCATGAGGAGACAAATCAGCATTGTACCCCCCGAGGGAAGGATGTTTACTGTAGCGTTTGGCTACACTGTAAACTTTGATAAGTATGGTAAGTGACTGGTACAGCTTAACATGTTGTATTGTCCTTGTATTAAAGGCAATTCTGGTAAAGTACTTTGATCACAGGAAGAAGACTAGGGCCCTATGTGAGACCAATACTTTGTTCATATTCTTAATACTCACTGTTTAATTTTCTTTAAGGCTCCAGCCATGTGAATGGGTTAAATTATACCATTAATTTAACTCTGAAAGTGCTTGTGTAAAAACAATCAGCAAGGCTGTAGAGCGGAGCTGAGAATCTTTTTAAAATCATTTCAGTTATCAGTACAGTTATGATAGTTATACACTTGGCCATTCTGCAGTCAGCTCTTCTTTGCTATGGAGCTATGAGCTTCATGAGAAAACCCACTGGTGCAGCAGAAGAATAGCTTGGATCCATGCCCACTGTCTCAGCTGTGCCCTGCCAGAGCGATTATCCATATCGCAGCTGTGGCCAATACTCTCCTTGGGGAGGGTTTAGCCACACCCAGTACCACAGCCGTGCCAAAGACCCCCAAAAGTGAGAGTTTAGCCACACCCAGTACCACAGCCGTGCCAAAGACCCCCAAAAGTGAGGGTTTAGCCGCACCCACTGCTACCGTTGTGCTGAATATCTTGCCTGTGTGATGATTTAGCTGCACTCATTATTTAAGATGTATCCTGTATCCTGTAATCACACTCCTACACCCTTAACAGTTATAACATTTTTTGTTTTACAATTGTTTAACACTATCCTATTTATTCTATACCTCATACTGTACTTCTAAATAAACGACTCAACTCCAGTTTTCTCTGGAGCTTCAAAGATTATTCACAGTAAGTGCTTCTCTCTCCTGTGCATCGCTCACTCCTTGTTTCAGCTCCCCTTGTCATCCTTTCATCTTTATATATACATGAAAACATGATTTTAAGTTGTTTGGCTTAATTAATGGAATGAGAAATAGACACCGTATTACCATTCACTGTAATGCCTTTCCCTGTGATACTGTATTTTTCACTGCATTACCTTTTACAGTATTTTTTTTACTGTATTACCATTAATTGTTATACCTTTTCCCATAATACCCTTCATTGTATACATTTTCACTCAATACCTTTCACTGTATTATGTTTCACTGTATTTTCTTTCACTGTAATACCTTCCACTGTAATGCTTTTCATTGTAATACCTTTCACTGTATTTACTACAGTTTACTATCATTTACTGTATTACATTTTGCTGTATTTTCTTTCACCATAATACCTTTCACTGTAATATCTTTCACTGTGATGCCTTTCACCGCATTCTCTTTTACTGCAATACCTTTCACTGTAATACTTTTCACTATAATGCCTTTTACTCTAATGCTTTTCACTGTATTGCCTTTCACTGTATATTTTTTCTGTGTAATGCCTTCCACTATTACCTTTTACTGTAATACCATCCACTGTAATTTTCACTGTAATGCCTGTCACCCTAATGTCTTTCACTGTATGATTCTTCACTGTAATGCCTTTCACTGTATAATTTTTCACTGTAATGCCTTTCAATGTTACGTCTCACCTCTCTCACACTATGTTTCAGGACCCACAGAAGCACCTTACAGAGGAGCACATGCTTCAGAGCAGATCCACAGGATCAGCAGAGACCTGGATAAGGTGAGACAGAGGCAGGAACCGACCGCCAACAAACATAACATACTGTAGAAAGCTGAAGCTGCAGCACTGGAGAGAATGCCTGTGTCTGTGTCTCTATGGTCTTCCTGCCTGCTGGAGCCTCTTTATTCTTTATGATGTTTGTAGTCTCCTGTGCTTCTGTTTGATATAAATAAACATGTTCTTATCTAAATGATGCATTTGTCACACTTTTCTGTGCACGCCTGCACCCTGCAGGAGAACGCCCACTTCATCGTGGTGGACATGGTACTGGAGGTGCTGGAGGAGGCTGTGTGGGCATCCCGGACACAGAGGGGGCCCCGGCTGGCAGGGAGGCGTGGCCAGCGCAAGCCCAGGCACAGGGCCAGTGCTGAGCTCTCTGCAGCCACCGCCGGTCAGCCGACACCTGCCGCCTCTATGCTGCCCTGAGAGCGTTATGTGACCCAGAGGGGTCTGCTGAAACTCTCTGCTGTTCTGTCATTACCTAGACATCCAGCCCGTGGACTCAAGCCCCATCTTCACCCAGGCAAAACCCCCTGGAGACCAGGCATGTGACCCAGGTGACTGTTACGAGGCCAAGCATGAAATCAAATTAACCTCAGAGTGACATCATTACTGGGCCAGCTGACACAAACGCCCGACTCGCATAATTAGCCTTGCAGAGTTGCTAACTTCTAGCCGTTTGGCCTGGATGTGAGAGTTTTTGATCCCCTTCGTCTTTCTTGGGTGGGGCTTAATGTTACGTCTCCTGCTGGTCTTCTGACCACATGTGGCTGTAGTTACCAGGGTGCCATGAGGCGGAGTCTCACCATACTAACATCTACAGGTAGCTTAGTGGTTCAGAGCAAGGTGCTGTAAGATTGAAGGGCTGCTTCAAGTCCCTGCTGTAGTAGAAAGACTCTTTGTATTTGTCCATTCAGACTATTATGTAAATTGGTTGTGGTGATGATGATGATGATGATGAATCATACTTCTCACTTTGTGATGCAGATTGTGGGACTGACCAAATATCTGCCACTGGAAGCGCTGACTCTTCCCCACTGAAGTAAGAATGCCCCCCCCCCATTATCCTACACAGAAACAGAACTCAGTATAGCCTGCATAACCGAGAGCTCTTCACATTTCCTCTTATGGAACTCTTGGTGATTTTGCCCTTTGTCTTACATCATTTGTTTGTCTTTACTGATGTTCTGTCATCATCGCTGGGATAAACAAAGAAATATTTTCATTACATACAGTCAACTCCAGAGTTATTGGCAACCCTAATGAAGATGATTAAAGTATAAGATGCCCTTAAACAACAGTGCAAGCATTTTGTTCGTTTTAACACAGTTTAGTTTTTTCAAAGTCAATTATTTACAGTAGTAATACCATTTATAATGGAAATAAATACTGGCAACCGGATGCTTAATTTTTAACTTTAAACTAAGCTGGAGAGCCTACAGTATGACTCCAGTCCCTTAATATTCTCAGGTTTATGCTGCGCGCTGCTCTCACTCACACCTCAGGTTCGCAGTGGGGTTCCAGTCTGCAGACTGAGCTGGCCATTGCAAAACCCTAATTCTGTGTTCATGTGAACATTTCTGTGTTGATGGTGTACTTTGGGGTATTACCATGGTAAAAGGTCAATCTACAGCCAGATTTCCATCTCCTGGCAGAGGCATCTAGGTTTGTGGCTAAAATGTCTTGCTTTTTTGTGGAATTCGTGATGCAGTTGATCTTCACAAGGGTGCCTGGGCCACTGGCAGCCTGGCAGTGGGTACCAGCTACTTTTCCTTAAATGCTAAACACAGGATTCCAGTTGTAAATGCAGTGATACTTGGCGTGAACTTCAGGTTCTGTGTTTTGTGGCACTGCCTCAGAAAAATCTTTTTCAAAAAAACCTTTTCAAGAATCTTCTGGTCCTGCACGTGGCATTTGACTCTCGATTTTGAAATAATAAAGCTCCAAGATTCAAGCAAACCATGAAACTCCTTTTCAGCCCTCTCACCACCAGTCTCCCTTTGCCCGCACGGGGCAGTATGCTCACGCATCCTTTTCATGTCCTACTCAGGGGTCAATGCCATGGCGAACTCTGATGGACATTTTGAGTAAAATGTTATTTTTACCACAGACATGCTATTTATAAACATACCCTACATAGTTTTTTTCTCATTCTAAATATGTTATCATTGATAGAGACAAATCTTGTCATGGACACATTTGTCCATATACAGACAGCTTGACGGTTACTGTTTATGCTTATTATTAATATAATAATTGCCCTGATTGAGCTTGATGATATTTTTTTTTACATTTCCTCATCTTTCTATAGCTGTCTTAATCTGTCTATAGATCATTTGTAAAGGTTTATACCCTTTAATCTCATTTAAGATGAATGCTCTTTGGATTTACCCATGTTGATGAATGACAAAGGGATTTTGCTTGTGTGTGATGTCATAATACTTTGATATTATTATAGAAATTCTTCTGCGATGCCATGTAAGCATTTGCATTTAAATGTAAGCTCCATATGTTCTTGAAAGATTTCTCAGTTGTGAATATAATGTAACGTTCTTGAAGGAATTACAGTGCTTTCAGAAAGTTTTCAAACCCCTTGCTGTGACACTTTGACCCATTTCTATTGATCCTCTTTCAAATGTTTCTACACATTCTTTGGATTTCACCAAGGGTTAATTCAATTGATTGGACATAATTTTGAAAGGCACCCAACTGTCTATATAATGGTGCTGCAATGTATATCAGTGCAAAAATCCAAGCTACTGAGGTAAAAAATCCTGCAGAAAGCAGAGACAGGACTGTCGAGGCACAGATCTGGGGAAGGCTATAAAAGAAATTTACAGCACTGATGATTCCTAGGAGCACAGTGGCCACTGTCATACTTAAATGGAAGAAGTTTGGAACAACCGAGACCCATTCCAAAGCTGGCCACATGGCCAATCTGAACAGTTAGGAGAAGGGCCTTGGTAAGAGGTGACAAGAACCCAATGAGTGCTCTTATAGAGCTCCACAGAACCTGCGTGGAGATGGGAGAAACTTCCAGAAAGGCAACCATCACTGCAACACCAATGTGGGCTCAGGAGAAGCCTCAGTAAAAGACACATGAAATCCCATGTGCAGTTTGTAAAAAGGCATCTAAAGAACGTTCAGACTGTGAGAAACACGATTCTGTGGTCTGATGAAACCAAGATTAAAATGTCTGGTTTCAGTGAAACATGGTGATCACGGCATCATGCTGTGGGGTGTTTGTCAGTGACAGGGACTGGTGCCAGTGATGTTTCATTTTATTGTTAATACATTGTGTATGTAGACCGATGAGAGGAAAAAAGAATCTAAATTAATTTAGGAAAAGACTGCAACATAAAAAATGTGGCTCTGAATACTTTCTGAATGCAATGTATTTTTATAAGCAATTTTCTACACATTTTGAAGTAAATTTTGATTCTTGTATGCATTGTTCTTATTCTTATATATTTTATCTTATTGTTCTTTACCCCCATTCTTTCGGATTGCCAATAATTCTGAAGTTCACAGAATATATGAAAATTAGCAGATAGTAACTTAGACGTAGATGTTTTAGTACATGAGTGGTCTGAACAACAAAAACAGTAGTAACAGTTTTCACATGTCTGCTCTCCCATACAGATCCTCTTTGATACCCACAATCCCCTGCTCTGCTGAGGCCCTGGCCCAACAGCTGATGTCAGCCTTCTGGAAGCAGTGGCTCCCCCAGCAGAGCCGCTGGTGCCGGTCGGGGCCGCGGGTCCCAAGGCTGGACGAGGTGACGATTGCAGTGGTTACAGTGACACCATCACAGCTATCACCCAGTGCCATCACATGCGGGGCAGTAGATGGCACTTGCGCATTGTTCTCAAATAGAACATTTCACGCATTATGCTGACAGTTGCACTCAATAAGGTCACAAGATGGAGACCGCTTCTCTATTTAACAGCACAAAACATTATCTTGCTTCTTTGCTACACAAAAACTGTACTCTTTGTCTTTTCTCTGTCCCAGTTGCTATCCAGCAGGAACTCCATGATGATGGAGAACAGCCCCGCTTTGACAGAGGAGATCAGGCAGAAGTCCAGGATGAGAGGAACTCACACCTGGACCCCACCCCGTTTCCAGATCATCTACAACATCCATCCCCCAGAAAAGTGAGTCAGATTGTGTTTGTTGATGCTGTTTCAGTATCATGGTGCAGGATGTCACAGCACATCCTGTGGGGTCTCTTTGATTTTCAGTGTTTTCTGTTCTGTCTTTGTGACTCTCAGTGTATACTTCTGTGTAGGGGATTCAGTAGGGGACTTGAACCGGCGACCTCACCCACTGAGCCACACACCAGCCACTCTCCATTTGTGTTTCGGTGCATCTCAATGTGTCCTGTTATGTTTCAGTTTTAATACGAAGGGAGCTGTATTACGTGATAACAAATTTAATAAAAACATCGTAAGTTAGGCCTATAATAGTAAT
>JAODLC010000038.1:1455082-1465270 GCA_026781145.1 Hippopotamyrus pictus | reverse complement strand
ATCCTGCAGTGCAGGAAGAGGTGTATTAGTCTTAATAGAGAGGCAGCAAATAGCAGGGAACGTGAGCAGAGACTCCCCGGTGTCTGAAACAGGCCAGATAGCCATCCAACTCTTTGCTGGCTTCATATGTTGTCAGCTTCAAAGAATCGAAAAAATCTTCATCATCAGATGAAGTGTTGAGTAATTCCTCATTGTGGTCCGAAGGCTCCAGGTGCAGTCTGACGTAGTCCAGGCGTTCGCTACTGAATCATGTTCTTCCTCCATTTTCATCCACTGATTGAATGCTATAATTTCTCTAATTTCCAGGTCAAGGTGCTGTGCATTGTGGCGATTGATGCAACATGACATCACCTCCATAGGACCAATGAACATGTCTGACTAATTTCATAGAATGTGAAAACGAATCTCATTGGCACAATGAACAACATTTTAACTAAACTGGGATTCAGCGCAATTCAATTGGTTTGTTAGCAAGGGAAAATAGAATGACAGTGTATGTGACTCTTCTGTCACACCATCATTATATGCACAGATAAAATATTTTTAAAAGTCATATATGGAGCATTTTTCAACTTGAAATGTTATCTGGAGCTTGAAAATATATCGTTAGAAAGCAAGGCAAATGTAATAATTTTGTAGTATTAAAGTTGGTAAATTTTAGATTTTTTTTTCAAAAAGTTATGTCAGAAGTGGGATTCGAACCCACGCCTCCAGTCGGAGACCAGAACACCCATTTCCATGGAAGGTATTGAACCTTGAGTCTGGCGCCTTAGACCGCTCGGCCATCCTGACGATACATTACCAGCGCGGAAATTTTACATTACACAATTCACCTTTTCCATTAAAAAAAATGGTAATTATTTGTATCAGTATTATTATCATTCTATAGTGCTTTGTTTCAGAAATAACATTATTGTGTTTTTACTTATGAACCTATCGTATCGAAGGAAATCGTTTTGCTTTTAAATGATTGGATTTCCGACTGCGTTAAAGTTAACGACCCAGCTAATCAGAAATGACTGAAACTCATTTTATCAAGTTAGTAGCGAGGCCGAGCACAACGATACCAGATATTTGTCCATTATGAAGTCATATGCAGCTATTTCCTGCACAGCAGACATACGTGTAAGCTTATCCTTCGTCAGAAAAACACGTTTGAAAGCAAATGGGGAAGCAAACTGCTACGGTAGTGTGCTAACTGCATTCTGCAAAGGTGGTTCAAACAGCTGAACAACGCCACTGTGAAATAATAGTGATGTCGTAATTTATACAGTGAGCAAAGATAGTGCGTTGGTCTTATACTACTCAGAATAGCAAACAACATAGGTTTAAAACGAAGCCAAAACCTTAAAGTTGCAAAGTACTTTGCACTCGTTACACAAGTGTAGTACAGCCAAGGGGGCGTTCTGCTGAGTCGGACTCGGTAAATAATAACCCAGGGCAGGTGACACTGCCGCACGGCCACCGGGTGGAAACGCTGCTTTCGGGCTGAGCGCAAAAGAGACACGATTTTACAGCGGTTGCAATTAACCGGCTATTATATATAGCTGGTGTGCAGGGAGACGAAGTGCATACAGGTGTCTGGTTATCTTAAAAGTTATTTTCTTCTGCAAAGTTGCGGACACGCTGAATTTGAAAAATATTTGGCTAGATACATAATAATATTTCCGTTTCTGTAACTACGAATTGTAAAAAATAATATATTTAGAAGTGGTAAAGTAAAAGTAGACATTTTAAGTATTTGTAATTTTTATAATGAAAAGGTTTTCACCAAAATCTCTTGATAATATTGCTAAACATGCTTCAAAGTCTTCGGTGACTGTCGTGGAGCAAGTTGGTATGGTCTCCCAGAAGAGCCCGGAGACCAAAGCCTTCACCAGCTTCGCACCGGTTGGCGAGAAGCCCCAGGAGTGCGACGTGCGCAGCGCGCACCAGCAGGACCAAGCGGTTAGCGGCACCTCACATTTAAACTCGAGGTTTTACATACTCAGTTAACCGAATTCATTTGATACCTTGTGTATAGAAAAAAAATACTATCGTAAGGCTGAAAATGTAGTCTTTTTTACGTTTTTCCGAAATTTTGTAAATGTAAAGCAGGTGAAGCAGATGGAAAGAATACTTACATAGAATATCCTCTTGTGTACGCGTATTATCCATGTGTTTGATTTATGGTTATTGTGCAGATATCGTTACAGTTTTTTGTAATTAATCGTACCATTGAAGGACCCTATGCATGCGTGTGTCTATAATATACATTATAGGATGAAGCGCTTATTAAATTCTATTTAAAACTCTGTAGATGAAAGCATTATTATTATACATGAAATATAGATTTATCGGGTGCACATTAACCTGGAGGTCCTAAGACTGCCGGGCTGTCCCGATAAGTTCCTCTACTGTGTTCGGCGGGGGTCAATCGCCTTTATGTAAATTACATATTTATTTTAATAGTGCGATGGATAACCTGCTATATAACGCGGTTTCCCACTTAGTTTAATAAATTCTGTTATTATGTTCTCAAAACCCAGGTTAAGGTGTTGAAACAGCAGGAGGTACGGACAGCTCATATTTCGACATATGTCTCTCCAGTGTTTACAGAATGCTTTGATTTTGAACCTGGGTATGTTTGCCTCAGGAAGTTGTACTTATAGGGCTGTTGAGTACTGTTCTGATTTTCTGGGAATTACCCGTCCAGACACACACGCCCGCCATCAGAGTCACCTGTAGGGCATTCTGTAAGCATTTAGTTACAGATGTAGCTCTTTAGTACTATCAGTGGCTACTGCTTCTGTCTCTTATCTGCTGTCCCTCTCTCTTCTTTTTCCATTCCTTTCTCTTTTTCCCTTCTTCTCTCCTCCCCAGCTAAATGTTGCTCTCCCTAGAGTTCGGCCTCCACACCCACTTGGTTATGAGAACTTTGCTTATGACGCTGGCAGCCAGAGAGAGGTGTACCCACAGGCCACCTGTACGGTCCATCGCACCATCTGCATCACGGGCACCAGGGAGCCAGCCTGCTCCCGCATCCTGGAGACCCGGCTCGGCTGCCTGCCAGGCTTGGTGGCTGCCCAGGTGAATTTTGAAGCTGGTCGTGCTTGGGTAGAGTTTGACCCTATAGCTCTTACCATCAAGGAAATCTGCCATGAAATTCAACAAATGGGTTTTGGAGCCTCAGTGGAAGAGGAGGAGGAGGAGGAGGAGGAAGAAGTGGACCTGGTAAAAATCTGGGTGGGGGGCATGACATGCACATCCTGCGTGAGCACCATCGAGGGCAGGCTGGACCAGCAGCCGGGTGTACGAGGTGTCAGTGTGTCTCTGAGTAAGGGGGAGGCCATAGTGGCCTTTTCTCGCACCCTGCTCCTTCCTGAGCAACTGAGGAGCCTAATTGAAGAGATGGGCTTCTCTGCCAGCCTGACCAGCAAGGAAGTGGACCCAGGCACAGGGGAGAGGAAGCCCACCCTGTCTTCCCACAGAAGCTTCAGCCTACAGCCCTGGTCAGCAGTCACCATCGCCATTACAGGCATGACCTGTGGCTCGTGCGTCCGCTCCATAGAAGAGAACCTGAGTCAGAGGGCAGGTGTGAACTGTGTGCAGGTGTCTCTGGTCGAGGAGAAGGGAACTGTGCTGTACGACCGCAACCTCACCAGCCCAGCAGAGCTCAGGGCTGCCATTGAGGACATGGGTTTCCATGCATCACTGACAGGTAAATCCTACACAGGGGTGTTTAAGAAAGGGTTACCATAGTAACTGCAAAAGGGTCATTCAATACTTTGACATAAAGAATCGTTAAAGATCTCAGGTGGCAGGTCCTAATGGCACTTAGGAGCCAAGAAAGGGATTTAACCCAAGAGGATTATTCTGATTTTCCTTTTTCTTTGACAATTCCACCCTCTGTTAGCAGCTGAGGTGTTGGGTGATTATTGCGATCTCCATCTATACCTGCATCTTGAGCTAATGTTAAGCGTTTTATTCACTTCCTCTTCAGTTACTGTTACATTGAAATATGTAGCTGTTGCCTACAGTTGTATACTGTACCCTGTACTTCAGCAAAACATGTACTTCAGCCTGTGATGGATAATAGTCATTAATAATAACAATAGCAGTAATAACAATAATAATAAGAAGCCTGTTTCAGGAAATTATCAGCCTGTAACATGTATGTACAGCTTATCTCTGTAAGTAGCATTGGCCAAACCGTAGAATAAAAGTAACCCTAGAAACAGCAGGCAGATTTTCTTGCCAATATGCTTCCACAGAAGCAAGCTGTCCAGCAGGTAGACAAAAGCAGCAGGTGAACTCAGGGGAACAAGCTGGAGCACATGGCAGCAGTTCCCAGGCCTGCCCCTCCCCCAGCGAGACATTCCAGCACGCAACGGTGAACTCCAGCCCTGCTCGACAGGAAGTGGGAACACAGAAGTGCTTCTTTCGAGTGACGGGCATGACCTGCGCTTCCTGCGTGGCAAACATAGAGCGGAACCTGCAGAAGCAGACAGGTGTGTGACATCATCAGGAGCAGCCTCAATATTAAGGGAATAGGCTGTTGTGTAATCCAGAGGCATACAGATCTGGGCGAGGGTCTGGAAGGTCATCAGATTGAACTCTATATCCAGAAGATTAGTCATGTGACCTTGGGATGGCACTGAATGGTAACGATCATGAACACTCTCCTACCATGGAATCCCCTGCTGGATGTGTTTGCTCTCTGATCCCACCTGTATGTATGCATGCGTGTCTCAGTCTCTCAGGCAGAGCCTGATGGAATCTGCAGACAGTTACCCACATTCCTCATAACTGTAGAATATAACTGTTTTGTTCAATTTGCAACACTGATGTGCCATGTTGTGGTTGAGCAAACAAGAAGAAATACCTAAAGAAAAGGTGCATTTTGAATAAAAACTACAGTTAGAATTCAGACAATGTAGGTGAGCACCAATCAGAATAATGACATATTCAGCTGGGTGTAGAAAATGTATGGATGTATGGATGGATGGGAAATGAGAATAATTCTAGTAGCAGCAGATGTCCTCATGGACCTTTTATCCCAAGTTATGTACAGTTGAGAAATCAGGATCAGACAGTCCCTGGAGTGATTGGAGTTAGCAGCCTTTCTGAAGTGTTGTGTCATGCCCCGATCGTCCGCTCCTCTCATGTGCCACGCCCCCTCATCAACCCCGTGTGGATTCCCCGTGTTTACCAGCTGTTCCCGATTGTTGTCAATTAGTCCATTGTATTTAGTCCGCGTTTCCGTTCGTTTCCCCAGTCTGGTCATTGTAATGTACTGTTACGTGTATGCTTTGGCGTTTGTGATCCCCGAAATAAACCCGTGTTGGTTCATATTCACGGCTTCCTTCGCCTGCTTCTCCGTGACTCGTGACATGCTGTAACCAATATGCTGCCCACAGAATTTAAACCAGCACCCTTCTCATCATTGGCACGGTGTTCAAACTCACTGAGCTGTACGAAGATCTGAATAACTGTATCAGGACATGTTGTTGTCATTGTCACGGTTAGGAGCAGCAGTTACAGGAATAGGTGTCAATAAAATAAATATTATATGGGATTCAGTCTGCCTGTGTTCTGACTGTGTGCTTTTGTTTTCAGGGGTGGTCTCTGTGCTTGTGGCCCTGATGGCAGGCCAGGCTGAGGTCAGGTATGACCCGCAGGTCCTGAACACAGCTGAAATCGCACAGTTCATTCGGGCCTTGGGCTTCGGTGCTGAGCTCATAAAGGATGCCGCTGTCACAGACGGGAAGCTGGACCTCGTGGTGAGTCTGTGCTGCACAGCTTCGCTGCACAGCTTCAGCAGGGTTTTTCTGCTACCTCTTTGAATCAGTCTGACTGTGTTCCACTTGATCTAGAAGCCCCTTCTTAGTCATTAGGAGCTGCATGATCCAGTCAGTCTAAGAGTCCGTCATTAAGGACATGACTGTACCATGTGCAGGTGCTCCCATGCTGACAGCTGGGTCTGGCCATTCACTTTAATGAAAAGAAATATTTTTTATAATACAACATTACATTGAATGTGACTTGTTTTGTCTTGAAAATTATTAGAATTATGCATTAATAGTAATAATGCATAGCAAAATAAATATTGATTAAAGTTCTACTCACATTATTCTGCCGTCATGTAACAGTCCCTCCGCTTAACTATTGAGCAGAGGTCATTATGACTGAATGTATGAGCGCCCTCTAGTGATGCTCTTTAGGTTGGATGCCTCAGTCTTGGCTGTATTATTATTGTGGTCACCATACTGTAAATATCTGAGCCTGTTGAAGAAAATGTCCAGATTTAACCCAAACCCACCCATCAGCCACTTTCTGTATCCACCATTGTGTTAAAGTCACAGGTACATGTGAGAAGATGATGTCATTTGTAGGGTGGGTACAAGGCGCATGGGAAGGACTGAAGGTGAAGGTCCAGTAGCAGGTGTGCCTATCCATAAAAAAGCCCCATCACCTATGGATAAGTTGAAAGCTCGAGCACACACTAGAGTCATGAGGACCACAACCATTACCTGAACTGTCCATCACCGGGGATCATTTCGCCCTCACTGTGTAGCACAGACACTCAGATATTGTTTGATTACTGCTCTCCGCAGGTCACAGGGATGACCTGCACATCATGCGTCCACAGCATCGAGGCCCGGCTGGCTAGCACAAAGGGGGTGCTAGAGGCCTCTGTTGCCCTGGCAACCAGCAAAGCACACATCAAGTTCGACCCCGAGGTAGTGGGACCACGGGATATCATCAGGATTATTGAGGTGGGACATCCAGATCTGGGACAGTGACTTTGGGTTACTAAATCCTTGAAGAACAGGATCTGTGCTGAAGGGGTACAGGTTCAGAATGACCTGTTTATTTACGAACAGTGTCTACAAGCAAGGGTACTGGTTTGGGGTACTGAATTGGTATTCAAATAACCACCAGCAGCAGCAGTAGTACTGGGTTCCGTCTTCGTCAAAGCCAGAGACACGCAAAATGAGACAGAAAAATGAGGGTGAGTCACCCAAAGTAGTGATGGGGTAAATTGGTTATCACATGCTGTCAATAACCCTCTAGTTTACTGCTTCTCAAGCTGGTTCCCGGGGACCCCCAGATGATCCACGTTTTTGCTCCCTGTCAGATCCCTGTCTACTTTTTTGTGTCCTTCCAGCTCCTGGTAGGACTGGCTTGAGAAACACTGCTGTAGTTTGACTTTGTGGGATAAAGTATCCATTGAGATATGGGTTAAAGCAGTTGGTGAAAAACAGCTCAAGATACTTCCACAGTAACCAGTGGCTTCTTGTTCTCCCAGGGTTTAGGTTTCAGTGCTGCTCTCATGGAGAGAGAGGGGATCAGTAGCCGCCTCGACCACCAAGAGGAGATTCGAGAGCAAGTATCCTGCTTGCTTGTTCTCAGTGGGCTTCAGTGGGCAACAGTTAAACCTTAACCTAAACTTTGTGCTTTGTTAATGCATCTGGAAACAGATCTGGAAAATATTCCTTGTTAAAGTACTCTATATTCCAAAGCAGATTAAATAGCTTTGTACTATGCTTGTCTCTGATCATCTGTGCACTTTCATACTCCATGTTAGATGTCTAAATCTCCGTGGTCCCTCTCCCGGGTCCAGGTGGAGGAACTCATTCCTGTTCAGCCTGGTGTTCGGGCTTCCAGTAATGGGCTTGATGATCTACATGATGGTGATGGACAGCCAGCACCAGGAGGGGAGCTCCATGCACCAGGGCCAGAACGTGCTGCCCGGCCTGTCCATCCTCAACCTGGCCTTCTTCCTGCTCTGCACCCCAGTTCAGGTACAGGCACAGGGAACCTGGATGCACCTGAAGATGAATGGCACTGAATTTCAACGGTCATGAACACTCTCCTACCATAGGATCCCCTGCTGCTTTTATTTATTTCTGAAGCGCCAGGGATTCATGCTTGGCTTGTCAGTTGGAGACATTTGAGGGTCATTTGCATGTTGCAAATCAGGTAACTTTTCCGTAAAGCTTGTTCACATGGTGTGAATGAGGCAGACCTGCTTACATTCTTCTCGACCGTGAACTATAACAGGACAGGAGTGTGTATACATAGCCTTACATGCTCACCCTGTTTGCTGCATATGCACGTTTGTGTTTGTCTCTTCCTTTTATTTCTGAAAGGGTCCAATTTATGTTATATACCCTTTTATGTCCCGCTTTCACATCATTGCCCCAGAAGTGAATTCTCTAGCCTCCCTCCCTGAGGAGCTTAGACCAAAGTCAAACTAGGTGACCGTAGCTCAGTTCAGGATCTCTTCATATCTGAGTTCTACTATGCAACCATCACAAGCTAATTTCTTCAGAACTGATGAAAGAGTTTTAGTTACTAAAAGCATAAGCAGTAGTGTGTGTGTAATTTGCAGAGTGCAGGAATATTCTCATAGTGTTTCATCAGTCTTATTTCTAACACTCAGCCTTATAACTGAACTTGTTTTAACATTTAAGATTTTATTTTAAACAGTGCCTTAAAAATAAATATTGATTAAAGTTCTAAGTTTCAATTTAATACATTATTTAACCTTTTATATATAATTATCACCTAAAATTCTTTAATGAGTTTGCAATCACATAATTAATTATAAAATAATATAAATTAAAAAATAATTGGTAGCAGTTTCCTTCCCTTTAGCCTCTCAGTGTTCACCCTACTCTGCCTCTCAGTCTATACTTTGCATCGTTATGTCTAAGAATACTGTAGCCAGTAATACTGAATGCAACAAAATAGCATCCATTCTTGCTAACAGAACTGTAATTTAAGCACAAAAATCCTTTAAAACCATGCCAAGTGATTAAATTGCTGTGGAAAGTGTTCCCCTGTAATTACGTGTGGGGGTGTTCCAGGCTCGTAGGTGTTTGCTGGTACCAGCTTGTGAATATTTCAGAGACTGATTGGGATTTGTGTCAGTGCATGAGCCTCCAGAGACCTGGGAGGTTCCTTGATGTTACCCACACAGGTCAGATCCTGCTCCCTGCTGGGGTTAAAGCTGCCCCCAAAGCCCCAAAACGTGGGCTCAGTCCCTTCCGTATTAGAAAGGCACCAGTGATTTAAGCAAATCTGTAAAATGGGTGGAGCATAAGTAAGCATGGTTCTGGCTTGTTACAGTACTAGGTTAGCACTATGCATTGGATGGGGTGCAGAATTATTTCATCAGGGACACAAAGCCATAGCCAGCTGCTCCCGAATACATTTTTACGTAGGTAGATTTTGGCAGCTGTGTAGGTTCTCCTTGGTAGATTCCGCTATATTGTATTATAACGTAAATGTAAGGTAATAGTGCAGGACAGTTATGCTGCAGCTTATATTTAAGTTTGATTGTTGATCAGGTGAAATCCAATTTTTATTATTAACATCAGTGAGGAGAAGTCAATGCTAAAACCAGCTTGTTCGAGTGGAGAGATCTGGAAGATGCTGTTCCTGATTATTGTCGATGTCACATAGCCCTCCCTCTGTGTGGTCACTGGATCCTCCTTCGGTCACTGCCTGCTAAGAGACCTGCACTTCACTGCATTTTCTTCAGACAGCCACCCTTGTTTCTCTCACTGTCCTTCAGATCTTTGGGGGGCGCTACTTCTATATCCAAGCCTACAAATCCCTGAGACACGGGGTAGCCAACATGGACATGCTGATCGTGCTGGCCACCTCCATAGCGTACGCGTACTCCTGCGTCATGCTCCTGGTGGCCATGGCTGAGCGAGCCGAGCACAGCCCGGTCACCTTCTTCGACACGCCTCCCATGCTCTTCGTCTTCATCGCTCTGGGTCGCTGGCTGGAGCATGTAGCCAAGGTGGGGGCTGCGCTTATACCTCATATCACCACTTTATAACGTGACGAGGACAATATGCGAGGCCGTGCATTATGTCAGTGACTTTGGAACCCGGAGCCTCATGAAGCACGGTGTTGATGAATGTATACTGCTTTTGCAGACATGAGCACGGTATCTAACCTAAATTGCCTTACTAAAATATAAACATTAAAAGTATAAAAAATATAAAGTTATTAGAGGTCAGTTAAGCACACTCTAGCAAACAAGTCATGAAAGACAGCTGAATTGAGTCAAAAAAGAGAAACAATGGCAGCACGTAAAACAAAGGCTTCCTGTGCCTTTGAGGCTGTGTTCTCCTGTGGGGGGGGCTCTCACAGTGCCCTGATGGGGGGAGGTGGGGGGGGGGGGGG
>JAODLC010000038.1:1431753-1444328 GCA_026781145.1 Hippopotamyrus pictus | reverse complement strand
GATGGGTAGGGGTTAAGGGTGTCGTGATTGGGATTATGGTTTTTCCCATAGAAATGAATGGACGGTCCCCATTTAGACAGGAAGACCAACATGTGTGTGTGTGTGTGTGTATGTGTGTGTCTGGTGTGTGTGTCTGTGGAATAGATGTCAATGTACCACTTGCTGTTCCGCAGGCGTCTTCATGCCCGTCGGCCTGGTACTCCAGCCGTGGATGGGCTCCGCAGCGATGGCAGCCTCCTCTGTCTCAGTGGTGTTGTCATCTCTTCTCCTAAAGCTGTAAGTTTACACACTGTCTGTGGGTGTGTGCGTCTATACATTGTGTAACACTGCTGTGTATCTGTCCATTTTCTGCTTTCTTTGTGTGCGGGTTGTGTTTCTGTTGCCGTTTCTCCAGGCATTTACCTGAGACTGTCAAAGGCTTTACTCATCATGCAATCTTGCTTTCTTTTTCTAAATCTGAACTCCACGTGTCAAGTCCTTCAAAGTGTCATTTTCGTCTCTTTTCTAAATTAGTTTTAAATCCAGTTACACCCACTGGTTTTATGAGGATGAAATTCAATTGTGTTGCTGCTGAAATCCAGCATGAATGCTTGTCCACCTGACACATGCAGATTGGCTCGTCGAAATTTTTCTCTAGCTCACGGAACCATCTCAACATCTTTCTCTCCGATCATCCATCCCTGCCTGGTGTGGTCCCTGCAGCCGCTGAAAATCCCTTATTCCTGACTGACTGTGTCAGTGTGAATTTGAGAGATGACAGCAAAAGCAGTTTGTGGAGTAGCTACTGCGGTGTGTCCCTAATACCCAGCCAGTGACTGCAGAAACATTGCAGCAACAATTCTTCAGATTAGGAAACCATAAGGGGCATTTTAACATGATCAGTTGCCATGTAAGGTCTGAACGTAGCTTGTGCCCAAATGCCTTTACTCCAACTGCACCGCCGTGGACCATAAACTCCCTGCTGCAGTGAGGCATCACCATAGAAACCAGGAATCCATTGGCAGGTTTTGCAGGCCAAGGGCTACATCACTGCACTGTCTCTCGGGGCTCCACCCACTGCAAGAGAGACAAGTTACTAAATTACTAAGCTGAGCCCTTAGCCCCCGTCCTCCTTTTCCTCCCCTTCCCACAGTGGTCTCTCATTCTTTCTCCTTCAATCCCACATTCTCTCTCACAAAATTCACAGACAGAAGCTTTAAAGGAGAGACGTGATGATGATCATCAGAGTGGCGGAATTATATTCGTGGATTTATAGACGCGCTGGGCCGGTCTCTGTCTGCCATGCGAGCTGAGGACAGACCACCTCCTTCTGCTCTAACACCCCCACACACTCACACGCAGGTACAAGAGGACGTCTGTGGAGCACTATGAGATGCTGGCCCAGGGCCGGATGAAGACCCTCAGCCCATCCCAGATCAGCACGCATGTGGGCCTGGATGACCGCTCGCTCTCCTCCACACTGTCCCGCCGATGCTCACCTTGGGGGCACTGGTCCCTGCGGGGCATCCTGAAGGAGGCCGACCTTGTTGTATAGGCTTCAGGTGGGGGGGGGGGCAGAGGGCACTCCATAAAGGCACTCTGTCATCCCTCATTAAAGCCATGTGAACAGCATTGCTCTTTGTATGCAGCTGGAGCTCACTGCCTATTTAACTGTCAGGGCAAATGCAGTGTCGCACTACACATGACAAAACACACGGCCCATCCGCCAACCACCTGGCCAGATGTCTGCCTACTGCATCCAGGAGAGTGACGGAACAGAGTGTCTGTGATGCTGAGGATGTTTATCTCAAAGCCTTCTTTTTGCCCCTGAATCTGCTGTACTCCCTACTTTCTCTTCAGACTGTTCTGCATTATGACCCTTTGCGCTCCAGGATGAAGTTTCTTTTCCTTATGCAATTTTTTTAATAATTACATCAGACTTTTTACATGCTAAAACAAGAGCAGTTAAAATCTCAATGGAACAAAAGTACATTTTTTTTATCTTCTGAAAATACTTTGATGTGAACACTGTTTTCATGATGAACAGCTGCCCCTTGAGCACTGACCTGTGAGCACCCATGCTTTTGAACCCTGTGTGCTCGCTGAATCTGTCATTCAGTGCTTAGGCCTTACAGTTTGTTGCAATCCAGGGGATGGCTGACATGAGTATGTGCATCAGTCATCTACTGCTTTGGTCAGTTTAGTTTCTCCTTTGATTATTCCTCTTGCCTGGAAGTAATAATATAATATGACTGAGTTATTTCTGCATGTCATACATCCTAAAACTACAACCTGTTATAGGCGTTTGACTCAGTGGGTTAGGACACTGTGGCTCTGATTGAAAGATCATGGGTTCAAATCTCCTGCTTGTCAGAGTGAGAGGGCTGTTAACCCCAATTGTCCAGGGATAAAATTGTCACTGTGGATAAAAATAAATTGTAATTAAAAAAAAATAAAATATATATATATATATACACACACACCTTCCTACAAGATTAAGGCCTAATGTTGTCCTTTTATTTAACTTGGTCTTTGTCCTATAAATGTTTTACACATACCCTTGCATTTCTAACCGCCCGGTACTGTCTGCGGCAGAGAAGCCCAGCGCCCTCTGGTCGTGTTAATGTGCCTCCGCTGACGGTCTCTCAGCACTGAGAACTGCGGGGCTGCGCTTAATCAACCTCATCTCATTAGATTGGCACAGAAAAGCAGGCAAATCAAGAGCAAGAAAAAGTTCTAGGGCTTAATGGAACCTTATTCGTATTTGTGGTATTCCAGGCTTGCTGCAGCATTCTTGATGTTTTCTCAACTTAGTTCTGCAGTGTCCGTGTGTATAACTGTTACTGTATCAAATCCCAGATGACACGCAACAAATGGTTTTGCTCAGGAAGGTTCTAAACTCGAATTGTTTATGACTATACAATCGTAAATGTAGTATTTCTTAGTTTCACTTGCTAATAGCTTATGCTGAATAAGTGATGTTTTTACGAACCGGAAATCATTTAATTGTTTTTCACGATGGCAGAGATATGAGGCTACTTGGGGATAGCAAAAATAAACTTCTTAAATTATTGAGATAAAATTTAGAGCCATGGATATAGTTCAGTAAAGTGCCTAAGTTCCAGTCGCATAGATCTCCTGAAACTATGAGGGAAATGAGTGAGGAAGAAATCATGCATTGTTAAAATTAATGCGTTATCGCTGCTCATTTGCTTATGTAACTTTTTTTGCGCAGAAACATTAGGAGAATATGGAATAGCAGCAGCCCGTGCGTATGCATCGTACACATCCTTTGTTTGCCATCTACAGCTTTTGCAATATATTATTTATTTGCATTTCTTACTGATCACCATACTGTCCTCTCATTGCGACTGCTACACGTACTACCAACTTTTCTTCTTACTCTGTTATTCTCCTTCATTAAAGTAAGGAAATCGGCCATGTCAGAGAATGCGACAAATGAATGGATGAATGTTTCTTCATTTAAAAGACGGAATTACGTAATTCAGGTTTTGAGTGGGTGTCTTGAAGTAGGCTACTACCGGCGGTGGTTGGGATTTAATTCTTTTGGCGGTCGCTAATCAGTCATCCATACAATCAATCAATCAGAGATCTCATTTTTAATATAGATGATATTTATACATTTTAAAAGTAAGATATAATTACAGAAATATCTCCAGTGTTCATTTATACAGATTTCTGGTGTACGAATGGAATAATGTCGTGTAGTATTATACTGAACCATCAATTGATAAAACGGGGTATTAACAGACCGCGTACAGGGGGTCACATTAAGTCACCGCATTTGGCCAATTTTTTCTTCAAGTCCTGTGTATTCAGTACCTCGATCCGTGGAATGCTGTAGTGCCTCTGGCAATTAACTAGGACTGAACAAACGGGTAGGTTTGCCTGCTTTTATTATAACGAGCCATGTGCAGCAGGTGGTCTTTCTGCTCATCTCCTCACTTAAAATGCGCCTCTTTTCCACAAAGCACGTTCGCCTTCTTCGTCTACCCGTGTCTAATTAAGGTATGCGCGCTAAACAATTGCATTTATCACTGTACATATGAATTAGTTCGTGCATAACGTCTCATTTCAGTTTATCTGTTTGTATTTCTGCTGTTTTTATTTATATTATACAGTATGTGGATGCGTGTCTGAATGATTTTAAGGACGATTGTGAATATTAAGATATCCACCTTCACTTAGACGCTCAACCACGGCTGAGACAACGGAGACCGTAGGATATGGTCTCTGAACGCCTGTAAATCTGAACAATTTGAACAATGCCCTTTGTTATAAATGCTGCTAGATTTTTTTTATTAAAAAGTTTTTATTTATATATATGTATGACCAATATATTTTTAACAATTGATATATACGTTTAAGTGTAGCTAATCGTTTTTGCATTCTTGTAAATGACATATCGAGCTGTTATGCATTTTCAAATGTTTACTATTCGCGTACTTTGAAATGTTTCACTTTCCTTGGTGTCATGAAATAAGTGCATATTTCAAATTGAAATATTAGTAATACATGTAAGGTAAGTTCATTTGAGCCTGTTTCACTTTCTTCTTATCGTCCGGTGTTACTATATAGTATGCACATCATTTGAAAGTGTTTTATTTTAAATGAATAACTGGGTGTTTTAAAGTGTCTTCGTTATTAAAACTATATGCTATAATGATGGACACACAGACACCACAGTCACTGAATATAGCGAATGCCTGAGGGGAAAATTCAGTATAATCTGATGCATACAGTTATAGTATGCAATTCTGTGACAATTTTTAACTGTTAAATAGAAACGAGTTACTATAGCTCGCTCAGCTTTATGTAATATCGGTATGCTTTAGTCCCGTGCAGTAAATTTGTGCTATGGCTCTACTTTGCAGTTTGTGTTTGACAATGCACCGCTGAATATATGCACTATCGGAAATACTTTCAAAACCCATGGTTAAAACTGAATGCGTCGTTTCAATGTCACCTTCTCCCAGGTGAACTGACTTGGTATTCGACATGGTAGCTGGTATCGAGAAAGCATGCCACCGATGTCTGTCTCACATTGCCGGTAACGGTGAGTGCGTCGAAATCTATCCATGACCTGCAATATTTCAAATAACGACGAATCACGGTCCAAACCCAGCCTTCTCTGCGGTACTAACCCCCTGACTGCAGTGTGGGACTCAAGAAACATGATCAGTCAACATGATCGACAGTTATGTAAATGCCATATCCTTTAAAAATAGCATTTAGTCTTTGAGTTGACATTGTATCTTTCTTTTGGCAGTATATTAAGTTTTATTTAATTATTATTTAAACAGAAAGTGAGACCACAGTTTAGTACTTGAAACAACTTCACAGGTCAAAATTCTTTCTCCAGTTGTAGTTAATATGATTATTAATTTTAAACACAATGACTAATTAGAGAACAGAGCAGGGCAAGCACTTAAATACAGACACCAAACAGTACTAAAGGAGTGAGACATGACCGAGACAACCAGTCAACATGGGTGCAGGGCATCAAGGCACAGCTGAAGTAACTAACACGCTTCAGCACAGAACTAAGAAACTTACAAGACCTGAAACTGAGGAAACGTAAGGAAATACTAAAGCAGGGAAATGAAGTACAAAATAAAAGCAAACAGAACAAAACAGGAAGGCAAACCTAGAAAAGGAAACATGAAACACTGGGGAACAGAAACTCATAAATACAAAGAAACAGATGAGGCTTATTAGCCAGCTTCAAACCCACGACAGGGGGAATGCTGTCTTCAAGCCACACACCCAACCCACTGCGCCATGCAGCATTCCAGTGTGCAGGTGAAACACACAAGGGTTAGACAGGGACTGAAAAGTGGGATGGCCAGTGACACCAGCTGGTCAAATGGAGGTAGAGACATGAAGGGCAGGGGCGGATGGGCGCTGACCCTCCCAGGGGTGCTGCGTACTGGCTGAGCCTGCACCGTAACCCTGCGTGCTGGCTGAGCCTGCACCGTAACCCTCCCCAAACTTACTCTCACCTGTCTGTGTGCCTCATGGAGAGCAAGCGTGGGTAGTCAAAGGAAGAATGTTCCGGCACAGATTAATACAGTATCACTGTCCTATTCTATATCCAAGCTTTCACTGACCATTCCACCCTGGATAACTGGGACTATCAGTACTGGTATGGAGGATTTAAAATGATGTAATGAGCCTAACCCTAACAATGTCCTCTTTTCTCCTTCCAGTGTATTTAATCTCCGGGCTGCTTGCCTTTCTGGCCTTGCCTCTCACCATGGCTTTTGTAGGTAAGATTCACACCTGGAAAGTGGGTAAAGATTCCATAGTTTGTTCATAATAAAAATGCTCTACAGTGGCTCACGCCGCGGGCAATGAGGCTCTGCAAAGGGCTAAACTCCTGAGCCACAGCCATACGCCTGCAGGTTAGCAACCTGCTGTCAGCGCAGACTGAAATCTGCCTTCGCTCATTTGTTTCAGGGGTGAAGACGCTACATGACTGTCCCATACAGCCCATGATCCCACTGTACCTGCTGGTTGGAGGCGTGGTCGGCAGCTTGAAGGTACCTCATGGGTTATCACTAGTACATCAGCTCCATCCTAAAATACATCCAGGTCTCACTGTAAAAGTCAATAGCATTTGGGGTTTTTTAATCCTCTCAATCAGAACAGTGCAGTGATGTCAGCAGCCAGCCTAAAAGCTGATTTATAATTCTGCGTGGAATATACACTGTAGGGTACGTAGTAGCCGCTTAGTCTATGCCGTAGACCACACTGTAGCATGATGCACATCTCTCCAGAAATGTTACTACAGGTGGCAGGCTATGGTGTAGGGTACAGCAGGCTACGATTAGGGTATGGCTTGGGGAACAGTGTAGGGTATGGCTTAGGGTACTGCTTAGGGTACCGCATAGGGTACGGCTTAGAATATGGCTTAGGGTGCCCTACTACTACAAAGTGGAAGCATTTTGGAACAACAGCAGCTCAGCCACAAAGAGGTAGGCCACGTAAAATCACTGAGCGGGGCAAAACACATGCTGACGCTCACAGTGTGCAGATATCACCAACTGTCTGCAGAGTCAGTAGCTACAGACCTCCAAACTTTGTGTGGCCTTCAGATTAGCTTGAGAACAGTGTGCAGAGAACTTCATGGAATGGCTTTCCATGGCCGAGCAGCTGCATCCAAGCCTTACATCACTAAGTGCACTGCAAAGCGTCTGATGCAGTGGTGTAAAGCAACCCGCCACTGGACTTTACAGCAGTGGAGATGTGTTCTGTGGGGTGACGAATCACTCTTCTCTGTCTGGAAATCCGATGGACGAGTCTGGGTTTGGTGGTTGCCAGGAGAACGGTACTTGCCAGACTGCATTGTGCCAAGTGTGGTGTTTCAGGGATTGAGCTTGGCCCCTTAGTTCCAGTGAAAAGACCTCTTAATTTAATGCTGCAGCATTCAAAGCCATTTTGGACAATTTCATGCTCCCAACTTTGTGGGAACAGTTTGTGGATGGCCCCTTCCTGTTCCAACATGACTGCGCATCGGTGCACAAAGCAAGGTCCATAAGTACATGGATGAGTGAGTCTGGTGTGGAGGAACTTGACTGGCCTGCACAGAGCCCTGAACCCAACCCGATAGAACACCTTTGGGATCAATTAGAGTGGAGACTGCGAGCCAGGCCTTCTCATGCAATGTCAGTGCCTGACCTCACAAATGCTCTCCTGGCAGAATGGTCAAAAATTCCCATAAACACACTCCTACACCTTGTGGACAGCCTTCCCAAAAGAGTTGAAGCTGTTATAGCTGCAAAGGTTGAGCCAATTCCATTTTAAATGGGATGTCATTAAAGTTTATGTGTGTGTAAAGGCAGGTGTCCCAATACTTTTGGCAATATAGTGTATCTGCTCCTCTCTTTGGCAGTAATTAGTACTCAGGCATAAGCTCACAAGATTGGTGGCTCTACTGTTCATTAGAGTCTCCCTTGAACCATTGGGCCGCTTGTGGTGCATTTAGAGTTACTGCATTCTCACTTTGGGCTGTCCTTATGGAATCTGGGGCAATTTACAGTAATGGGCCTGTTTAATGAAGCAGTGATCCAAAACAGCTCTTGTCTTTCCTGAGCAATTTTAATGTTACGACAAGGTTTAATAATGCAAGATAGATCTCAAGGATCTAAGAGGAAGGACATTTATATATGTAGCTAATCTCTTGAGTGGCGCCCCTTTTTTGCATTGTGCACATGACAGCATTCTAGCTTGTTGGGTTGTAAAGTCTATAGAACTACTTTTCATATCAGTTTTACTTATAATCTCAATAACTGGTGGCTCCATACCCCTCAATGCGTCACATCACTGTGCTGTCATTTGTTTGTCTGCATGACGCGACAGGTGTCTCTCCTCCTGTATGATGCTGCCAAGATGAGGTCTCTCCTTTCCAAGTCTGTTGTCATCGGCGATGACGATGATGACGAGTACCCATGGCGACAGAATGCCCACAAGTACCACGTCCATGTGGTCCTCAGCACGTTCCTCTTTATCTGGTTCATCCTGGGAAATTACTGGGTGTTCTCCGTCTATGTGCCCAACTTCATCCCGCCCTTCCACAGGCCACAGGACTACTGCCGCAAGTCACTCTATGTGTTCTCCGTGTTTGTGCTGGCGCTCGCCCACTCAGCCCTGGTGCTGCTGCTCTGCTGCACCATCTGCCTGTACATATGCTCCCATGTCATCACCCGGGATGACTACGGCGACAACTGAGCGCCCCACTGGGCATCTGCAGCCGCCGCCGCCGCTGCCTGTAACATCACTGCCACAGCGAGGTTTTGTATGTGGCCGCATTCTGCTCACTGATCTATTGCGATGCAGTGCTGATGCGTTGATGCAACTCCGGTACCAATGCAGCATGTTGCAAAAAAGAGAATCATCTAATGTGATTCACATAGAATACGATTTCTTCAAAGGGCACTGCCCAGTCATAATTATGCAAATGAAATTCAAAGACACCCATTGCTGAAGGTACCTTTTGACCATAAATTCTAAAAAGGGATTTTAAATGGCTCTAAACACAATGGTATATTTTCAAACCACATCATAGCCTGGATAACTGTGCTTCACTGCTTATGAGTCTGGTTCTGGCAAAGTGTTCCTGTAAGGTAGGTAATGATACCCTCTCGCAGACATTGTCAAACCCCTGCCTGCCAGTGTGGGTAGTATGTGAGTTAGTTCATTGGGGCAAATTTTGCTACACAGAGAAGCTTATTCAGTTAAGAAATTTCAGATGTTTCTGCTTCTCTGCTCTTTTATTTTTTCAGCCTGATCACATTTCTTGCATGGCTCTAATTGGACTGATACTCTGGTTTCATGCACATTCTGCTTATGTCTGCTTTGGGGCTGGAGCTTAGTTCCTATGTTTCAAGGGGAAAAATCTCACCTCTGCTTTTCTGCCTGCACTTGTTGTTCCTGCATTTTTGGAGTTGTCAATTAACCTCAGTTTCCTAATACATATTCTAGTTTTATGTAACAAAAAAGCTTTTAACAGCACATTTGATGTGTTTAACGATTTTAACAGTTAGAGGTATTCTTATGGATTTGGAGGCTGGAGTTACTCTACCTGCATGAAAACAGTGGTATTTAGTTGTTGATGTTCGTGGTATGTGTTCAGAATGTGTTTGTATCTTGAGGTGCTTTTACATAGCTGCACAGTAGCCTTTGGGAACAGAGGAAGATTTGGGTGCACACGTGTCTGTGTCCATAACTCAATAATATCCATAGCCTGATCGATAATGATTTTTAACCAGAAAAATACACACTTACATCCATGCATTTTCCACTGTGCTTATCCGGGTCAGGGTCTTGGAAGGCTGAGGGGCAGCATCTTATGAAAGAAGGCAGGAGTGCACCTTGAATGGGATAACACATGAGCATTCACAAGCAGAGCCACGGAATATGGACAATTTAGACATCAGAGGATCATAAATATTTAAATATACACCAAGTTTCACAGCAAAATGTATACTTTTCAAATGTGAATCTATAATTCCATGTCTTGAACTCTTTTTCGAGATTTAGTTCTATAATGGTACAGCTGTTATAAATGTTACAGTGGTAAATGATGGTGAAGATGAAAAGTCTGTTTGTCATATTTGTCATATTATATTAAAGTATTGTACATTTACAGTTTCAGTTTTGTAAGAAATAAAAGAAAGCAATGATTTTATGTACAAGTCCATATATTTTTGATTGTGTTTCCTAATATGATCAACATTTCAGCAGCCGGAAAGAAAATTGTTTTGATTGTGAAAGACTCCCTTATGCTTTAAACATAGGTCCTTTTAATTGAAATGGTAATTTACAATTCCTGTCCTTGCTCAGAGTGTCCTTCCTGACATGGATTATCTGGTCACCCTATCTACATTATACCATTATAAACGTAAAATTAGCTACATCAAAAGTGTATTTACACAGTTAAATACAGAAGCAGACTATTTACAAGATAAGAACTGTAACATTTGTCTGTAGATATCTCGAATTGAAAATCTCACTCCAGCCTGCTGGCCGAAGTTGGCAACCCCGTGTTTTATTTGAAATGAAAAGTAAAACACTTTGTGGGGTGGCATGGTGGTGCAGTGGTTAGCACTGTTGCCTCGCACTTCTGGGATCTGGGTTCGAGTCTCCGCCGGGTCACGTGTGTGGAGTTTGCATGTTCTCCCCATGTCGTTGTGGGGTTTCCTCCAGGTACTCCGGTTTCCCCCCCCACAGACCAAAGACATGCTGAGGCTGATTAGAGTTCCTAAATTGCCCATAGGTGTGTGTGCCCTGCGATGGGCTGGCCCCCTGTCCAGGGTTGTTTCATGCCCATTGCTTCTGGGATAGGCTCTGGACCCGCCCCCCGGGACCCACTAGGATAAGCAGGTTGGAAAATGAATAAATGAATGCTCTGTTTCCGCCTGGAATGGCACCTCACTTTGCTTGCGTTGTATATTAAAACAAGACTTTAATTTTATTACCGGTGTGGGATTATAGAAAACCTACGGAAGAGGATTAGGGCCAACATGAAAATATTATTTGAATTCTGACTTTTATCTCAGAATTCTGACTTTAATCTCAGAATTCTGAGTTTAGAAAAAAAGTCAGAATTCTGAGAAAAAAGTCAGAATTCTGACATTAAAGTGAGAATTCAAATAATATTTCATGGTGGCCCTAATCCTCTTCCGTAAAAACCAATACTTAAATCCATTACCACCAAAATATATGAAATAGACACGACTGTATTAGGGTTTTACAGTGAAAAAGGCATCCCTGCCGTAGATTGCATGCTTGTCTCGGGAGCGCGCACCACTGAAAACAGCGAAAGGAAAGCTCTCTTTTGTAACTCGTGATCGTCTGTGTTTATGTAAACTTATAAAACGCACGTAACACATATGACATTGTATTTTGTTAAAATACAGATATATAGCACAAAACAAATAAAATAGGTCGCTGATCTGAAAACAGTTTGTTGCTTAATAGGCTGTCAAGTGCCTGTTAATATAGATTCAAAAGTTCAAAACAGCAGACATGAACGTGGCAATATAAAGCTTGTTACATAATAAGTGTGTATCAGATGCACAGTAACACTGTTGTTCTTTTCATGAAAAAGAAATTGTTGCTCAAACTTTGTAAAATGTCTGGGTCTCATTTTAATCAATGGCTAAAAGAGTGTTGCACCATGTAGCTCAGATGACACTGACTTCTCTCCAAATTGTATTAGTTAAAGGTGCATGTTGCTGGGGTCATTGCAAATACAGTATAATGATGAAGTCGGTGAGGGGATATACTTTTTCTGTAGGGGGCAGTGTGTGGCTTGGTCGGCTAAGCCTGTGTGCATGTAATCAGAAGGTCACTAGTTCAAAAACTAGTTCATTTCTGCAGGTCCAAACCCAGCCTCAGCATGTATGCAGGTTCATGAGCAAGGGCTGCAAGGCCCTTAAACCCCAGCTTCCTGAGTGTCCCACCAGGTGGCTGCCCTTTGCAAACAACTTACTTTATGAGTAGGGAGGTGTTAAGACAATTTCCCCATGGGGATCAATAAATTATTATGTACTTGATGGGAGCTGCAGAAATGCAAAATCCAAGGGGATGCCAGTTTCGGCAACCACCTGCCGGAAAAGGCATTCCCTGTTAAAATTGGATCTACTGCAGCTACCCTGCTGAAACATGCACAGGTCAGATAACACTCTCTCAAATACAAATTGCCAACGGCACTTGATGATGGGAGCTGCAGAAATGCAAAATCCAAAGGGATGCCGTTTTCGGCAACCACCTGCCTGTCAGCGTCAGCCCCTATTGTTCCATTCTTTGTCCCTTCCCCTTTTGGCCAGCAGGCGTTGCTGGTCATCCCGTTCTTCGTGTTAGTCTTTGTTCTTCTTAGTTACCTGTCTGGCCACATGGCTCAATGTGTTGAGCATGTGGTTGTTTGTGATCCTTGTCCTGTGTTAGAATTCTGCCTCCTCTGTTTTTGTAAGTTGCTCCCTTGTGTTTCATTTGAGTGTTTCTAGTTATTGTATCTGGTGATTTTGTATATGGTTTTTGGTTTTGTTCCTTGTGCCCCTGCTTGTGTCTTT